>CAHIKZ030004545.1:2805000-2807500 GCA_903632075.3 Acanthosepion pharaonis
TGACATTCTTTTTAGTTTGTCATCGGACATAGATAGATAGATAGATAGATAGATAGATAGATAGATAGATAGATAGATAGATAATTATTCTATATGCGCGGTAGAGTTCGTCTGATGATTGCAAAATATCCATACAAATCGTATAATTATTTATTTAAAAATATGATTCCAACACGCTACACAAGAGGTCTCATGTTTCAAAACAAGAACCGAAAACTTCAATATAATTATTTGAATTAAATTGAATTAAAGTACCAAGCTCTGTTCCATCTTCAAGTGAATTTTTTTTGGAATAACTTATTTCTGAAATTAATTGTTTTAATAGCATATTCATTATTGAAATCAAAATTTCTATGGTAAACGATTGTTTAAATAAAAAGGGGTGTAGGTGTTAATAAGTTGTATCAGTATAGAGTTACATTCACAGATGTCAAGTCAGGGTAAGGTTGTGGTGTCTAAATTTAAAACGGAAGATGATTTCGCCTAGACTGGTTTACGTGTCTATGGAGATTTATTTATTTATTTTTATGTTTTTTTTTTCTGAAAGGGTTTTGTGTATATAAAAAAAACTGCCGTACCATTTGTTTTTTGACGACTTCATAAAGGGTTAGCTTTTTTGCATTATTTATTAGCACTATGGATTTTTAAAATTATTTTATTCTTTGTTTGTTTTTATGCTAATTATTCAATGCAAAAATTTGATGATGTCGGCAAAAAACCGTTAACTCATGTCTATTGTTTAATAGATTTTTATTATTTAGAAACTTTTTCACATATATTCACATACAAATCATATATATATATATATATATATATATATATATATATATATATATATATGTGATAAATAATATGTATGTACGATTTAAAAAAGTGCTATGGAGCGGTCGACATCAGGCAGTGACAGTCTGTTTCATTCATGCTTAAGCGCAATCTTCAGGCCATGAAAATTACGCATAAATATGAAACAGACTGTTACCACTGTATGTTGTCCTCGAAATCCATATACATATATATATATATAAATATAGATAGATAGATAGATAGATAATCAAAATGGGATAGATAGATAGCTAGAGAGAGAGAGAGAGAGAGAGAGAGAATGTGGGTAATTTAAACTTAGAATAAAGATAGAAAAAATGAGAAAATCTGCCGTCAATTGCTGATACCTCCTGATGGCTGGACAGAACAATTACAAAAAAAGGTTCGAAACTCCAGAGTCGGTGTGCTGAATATACCGTCGATCAGCTAAATGATAATTTTTTTTATTAATCCTATATATATATATATATATATATATATATATATATATATATATATATATATATAATCAAATATGTGGTGCAGTTCAATTTATATTGCAATGAGTCATTCATACAAAAAGTAGATTAGTAAAGTTAATGATATAACTTGACTAATTTACTTTTTTTATGAATGATTCATTGTAATATAAATTAAACTGAACCACATATTTAATTTAAAAGAACTAATCCGACGTGCAAATTTTCGGGAAAACAACTGAGACATTATCTATTGAACTATTTAATTCATGCAACATTGACTGAGAAACTCCTACAAAAAAAATTCTCAAATTTCCACATTAGCAAAAATACGCACTCTCTTAAATTTTCAAAAAAATTCAACCTTAGCGTTGCGACTGCACGCTTCAAAAGTTTGTATTCATTATCAATAACACATTTAAAAAAAAACACATTTCGATTCGCATTATATTTTTTTCGTCTTGGATGCTACTTGAATTTTACCTAAAACAAAATAATTTCCATGCCTGAAGATGACTGAATGTACAGTCGAAAGTACTTGCGTATTAATGAAAGACCTTATACAGATTATAATTTTTAAAAACAAGGATCATAACATTCATTCAGTGATTTGTAGGTTAATGCTTCTTTAAAATTTTGTTAGCGAAGGGATTTCGACATTTTATATCATTAACTTTACCAATCTACTTTTTGTATGAATGATTCATTGTAACATATATATATATATATATATGAAGAAAAATTTGGAAAAAACAAACAAAAATCCTTAAATGCAATTATGTTGTTTAAAATTAATTGTATTTTAATGAATATTGTCTTGAAAAAGGTTTATTAAACCGAAACGTCAGACGTCGACATTTCATTCATTTTAAACAACATAATTGCATTTAAGGATTTTTGTTTTTTTTTCCAAATTTTCTTCATTCTGTCGGATTTATATCCATTTACATTTGCTTACATATATATATATATATATATATATATATATATATATATATATATATATATATATATATTACAAAAGGATGTGAGAAACGACGAGATTTTGAAGAGGAGACCAAAAAGAAGAAACTAATGAGAAACATAATGAGAAAAGAGGGCTTGGAAAATCTGATACGCACGGGGCGGATAGAGAGAAAGAGGGACAAGAGAAAGCAACGCGTGACATACTTCGCGGGCTTAAGCAAGTGCACGGCCGAACAGGGACTGGGAGATGTATC
>CAHIKZ030004545.1:2812500-2817500 GCA_903632075.3 Acanthosepion pharaonis
TCGATTCCAGTCAATATAATTTCTGTTTGAAATACACCAGACTATTTTGCTTTCTGGATATAGTAAATTTAATCTTTTAGCTTTCAATTAGAGCTAAAATGAAATATTCAAGAAATTTTATTCATCGAACCCTTACGTATCGCGAATTTGTCAAAGTACCTAATTAAAATGCAATTATTTTACTCACCAAATATTTATGTTTCAATATAATTTCTCTCCTTGTCAATGCACTTAATTTAATGATGAATCATCGATGTTCATAATCCAATGATATCCCCTTTTGGCAATGAAAATTTTTGTGCAAGAAATTTCTCCTTTTCAACCTCGCCTTTACAAATTTAAGAGCAGTACTGGATTAGCAGCTTAGTGTCACTATTTTATTGTTGAAATTGCTAGATGCAGTCGTAACTACTATACTAACAGCTTTTTCTCTCGCACTTCTCGCTTGTGGACCTCTCTTCCGGTTTCTCACTTTCCTGTCAACTATGATCTTCAAAAATATAAATGCAATGTCAATTGTCATCTTCCGTGTTCTTAATTCATATTCTTTTATTGTTCTCTCCACTTAATAATGTTTTTATTTCTCAGATTCTTTCACACTTAGGAACCAACTGCTTCTTAGGGGCTTTGTTGCCTTACCTGAGGTGGCATGGTTAAAAAAAAAAAACTTTATTTATCTTTGATTTACTTTTATGCAATAAAACTTTTTTTTAAAAAAACTATTCCCTTTTTCCTAAATTTCTTGGATGAACATATATCATCATCTTTATTATTTTCAGCTGGATTAATATAGTCATCCTTATTTTTATCATCACTATGTTTCGGCCGTTGTACCCTCCGGCCTTCATTGGGTTTCTGTCAATCCGGGTAATAAATACGATACATCTGCAATTTTTACAACGCCATATAATACTAGTTAACACTGAAGAAACAGTCTAACGGAATCAGCGCATATATATTGTGACGGACTCCTCAGTAAGCCCAGCGTGGATATAAGTACAATATACCACAGCTAGACTACCTATTACGTTAAATATACATAGTATATTTTATTATGTTTTGTTACAAGCTTTGTTATCAGTGGTTTAAATTTTGTATTTGTTATTGGGTTCTGCATTGTTCTACTGGAAAATGGGACGGGTCGTACGCCCAAAGAAGACCATAGAATCAATCGGCTGAAACGTATTAGAATTAACATAAATAGCAAAATGAAAGCTCCCAATCGGGTGGGAAAATATCTTGGAATTATTACATTGACACAAGGCTAATTAATAATGATGACCATCTAAGTAGCCATTAATCAATAACGACCATCTAAGTAACCATTACTCAATGACAAGCCATTTATAGAGCTATTTATAATGTTTAGCTTAGTTCGACACAAGGCCGAAATTGTATCACCCGCCTGACCGGAGACTCACTTTAGTTGTAGTCATGTAAAAGGTTAGAGGATCAGGCTTGGAAAGCAGATAGATAGATAGATAGATAGATAGATAGATAGATAGATAGATAGATAGATAATCAGAATGAAAACGATAGTTAGATAGCGAGACAACGGGAGAGAGAGAAAAAATGAGAGAAAGAAAAGAGATGAGAAATAATGAGAGGAGTTGAGAGAGGAAAAAAGATGGAAAAGAAAAAGAGGACAGTTAAAAGATAAGAGAAAGAGAAGAGAGATGGTAGATTGAGTGAGAGTGGGGAAGGCATCGGGAAACGAGAAATAGAGAGAAAGGGAGTTAATGAGAGAGATAAGAAATAATGAGAGGGGGTGATTTGAGAGAAGGAAGGAATGATGGAAGTGAAAAAGGCAACAGTGAAAAAGATAAGAGAAAGCGATGGTAGATTGAGTGAGAGTGGGGAAGGCAGCGGAAATAAGAGATAGATAGATAGATAGATAGATAGATAGATAGATAGATAGATAGATAATGAACAGGCTGAGATAGATAGATAGATAGATAGATAGATAGATAGATAGATAGATAATGAACAGGCTGAGATAGATAGATAGATAGATAGATAGATAGATAGATAGATAGATAATGAACAGGCTGAGATAGATAGATAGATAGATAGATAGATAGATAGATAGATAGATAGATAGATAGATAGATATGAAATGATTGAGATATATATGGACAGACTGAGAAAGAAGGAAAGTTTATGCTTAGAAAGCAATAAAATATATAGATTGGTAGACGTATAGATTTGAACATGAATAGATGTAGATGGATATGAATGGACTTAGACAGATAGATAGATAGAGAGATAGATAGATAGATAGATAGATAGATAGATGAATAGATATATGAACAGACATAGATAGATAGATAGATAGATAGATAGATAGATAGATAGATAGATAGATATATGAACAGACATAGATAGATAGATAGATAGATGAATGATAGATATGAATAGACTGAGATATATATGGAAAGACTATGAAAAAAGAAACAGATGACCAAACAATATACAAAACCTTGAACAATATGTCACATATTTTAAGATACTGTGAAAGAAAGCAATTAAATATATAGATTGGTAGATGTATAGATTTAAACAGAAATTTATCGACTTGAATAGTGACAAATAAACTTATATATATATATATATATATATATATATATATATATATATATATATATATATATATATATATATATATTAAAAAAAGAGAGAGAGAGAGAGAACCAAACGTTTTTTGGCTGTAATGTGGAATTTTTAAAATATTTTTTTAAAATTCACATTACAACCAAAAACGTTTGCGGTTTCTCTTTTTTTAAATATACACTTTTTCTCTCGTTGGAACTACTATAACCTCTTCCTTATATATATATATATATATATATATATATATAGATAGATAGATAGATAGATAGATAGATAGATAGACAGGCGGGCATTTATTTTTATTTGCTTATTATTTTCCTTGTCAGACGTGTTTACGTCTGTCGTTCGTTGACGTCTGACTCATACCAAAAACGGGACTCCTGGCTAACGAAGACTAATAGAATTGATTCGCATTCTTTTCCGTCCACCTCGGTCACTTCTCCGACAATTATCAAGGGCTGCGATCAGCAGACGAGAACCACATGAAAGATGTTTGATAAACGTAAAGCAAAAGCCATCGGGTCGATCAATGCAACCATCGACAGACCATATCGAACCCTTGGGCTGCTCTATTGGCAAGCCACTCTCTGAAAACATTTGTCTATTCACTGGCTAGAAGAAGTCATGTAGATAAATAATCTTGCCTCATTAATAGGCGGCCATAAACCAACCGTTATTCATAAAAGTGGAGGAAAAACAATATTCTGTTTGCAATAACTTTAATATTTTATTATACGAGGAAATGCTGAAAAGCTCTCGACCTGACCCACTGTTTTTTTTACCTCCCAGACATACAATCCAAATACTTATCCTTCTGATTTGCAAATACAAACACAAATATATACATACATTATTTGCAATAAGTATTATTAATGATATATATATATATATATATATATATATATATATATATATATATATATATATATATATATATATATACAGATACATGTATATATAATTATTTATTTAAAAATTATAACAAATATGTTATATATATATATTTAATATATATGTGTGTGTGTGTGTGTGTTAGTTTGAGGGACTGTTTTTGATGCTAAAATTGCTGATTTTCGGTGGTTTGTTGATAGAAAGACATTTATGGCAATCAGGATTTGTAGAAAAGTGCTCACAAGATCTTTAATATTTCCTTCAAATATTACCCCATATTAAGTTGACTAAAATTTAAGTAAAAGAGATTACCTATCTAGAAACAGTCACGAGTTAAAATACATGAACAAAATTCAAACGGATATAGACGTCAACTTAATAATCAATAATAATTTTTTTAAAGAGATTAAAAAAAGATTACTAGAAGTAAACTTATATCTTAAAATAAAATTTTATTCTTTTAATGTACTTTCTATGGATATTTTTTCTAATCGACTATTTCATAGAAAATACCCAAAATTTAAAAAAAAAAGAAAAAAATTTAAATCACTAACAAACATCAAATTAAATTATTTGTAGACAGTTTAGAGACATTCAAATTTATATCAAAGATTATAATCCTTATGAACCCCCAAAATAACACTTTCAATATAAAGCAAAATAACAGCGTCTTTTTCTAGCCTTTTTGTTACAAAGAAAATTAGTGACACCTTCTCTCATAACTTCCTTCTCTCTTTTTCTCTCTATGGGTTTTTTTCTTCTCTACCCCTTCGGTATCAATATATAACTTACGTTAAGTTAGCCGTTTAAATGTGTCAATATCTGCTAACTCACTCATGTCTTCTCTCTCCCCCCTCACTTCCTCACTTCGTTAATTTACATATGTTTAATACGGCCCGTCAAAAAATGTGTAAATTTTCTTTTTCATTTTTGTTTGGAAGTAAAGTCTGATGATCCGCAGTCCTTTTAAAAGGGCTGTGGTGAAATAATTTATTACATGGAACCTTAAAGTGGTCTGTTTTATTTAAATTATTTGCTCTGGATTTACATTGAGCTCTCTGGATTTTATCCTCTTTAGGTTTACCCATACGGATTACCTAGTTTTTCATAAACTAACTATATTATAAATATAATATATAATATATATAATATATAAATATAAATATTCATAAACTAACTAACTATATATATATATATATATATATATATATATATATATATATTAGGAGGCACGCTGGAGTATTCTTTTATTCTTGGAGCTGATCAGTGGCTTTACTGCAGGTGCTCTTGCTTGTAGGTCATGTTTAACTAAACAACGAGACACAGTTTTGCGAGATAAAGTTTTCTTCAGTACAATGCTCATTTCTCGAGAAACAGCAGCAGCAGTTTTAAATCTGTCCTTTTTAACCAACTTTACCATAGCACGATCTTCTCTCTTGGTCGTTTTTCTTGGCCTACTTGTAGACTTTCTTGCTTCACACGAACCACAATCATCGTAA
>CAHIKZ030004545.1:2825000-2912500 GCA_903632075.3 Acanthosepion pharaonis
TCAACAAAACTTCACTTTTGCAGGTAGTGTTTCTTATTGTCTTGCACACTTTTTTTCCTTCATTTTTACATTCAGAATGCTTTAAAAATTCCATTTACAAGACAATTGTTTATAATAAAATTCTATTCAATCGGTAGACTCATAACGATTTGGGTTTGACCAATTCGTAAAAAAAAAATAATTAAGACCTGCGTGGCCGTCAACCTTAAACATTAATCTTTGTCAATTTTATTTTTCACTCTTTATGATGGTCGATACTTGATCTATCTCTTACTGTTACATCCCCGGGCAACGCCGGGCTCTACTGCTAGTATATATATATAATAAAATAATAAGGACAGTAAGATTTATAATCTTAATATAAATATATAATAATTAATTATAAATTTAAAAAGCGAGCTTAGCCTGGTTCAAGATCACTTTATCTATCTCCACATTATATCCTTCTCTCTCTCCCTATCCTCTCTCTCTCTCTCTCTCTCTATATATATATATATATATATATATATATATATATATATATATATATATATATATAAGGACAGTAAGATTTATAATCCGGTGTTCTTAAAAATATGTGCTTATGATTTAAGTGAGCCTTTTAGAAAATTTTTGGGTATAAAAATATGAATTAAGCGGATAAATAAAAATGAAAAAATTCTTTGTCGTTGAAAACCCAAACAACACACTGAAAACAGATATATATATTTGTGAACTGACACCCCAACCCTTTCTAAACTTAACCTGACTTTTGTATCTAACATATATTTGATACATAAGTCTAGGGAAATTAAAAACCCAACCACCCCTAATCAAAATAGATTGAATTGTCTTTAACCTCAACAAGTTCATGTTTTGCTTTTGACCAGTAACAGACCTTTTTTTCGTCCGCTACTGGGAAACTCACTTTTGAATAATACGAAGGACTTGGAAGAAATGTTTGTTAAGTTATTCACTTTATTATTACCTGTTATGGTTAAGTTTTGAATTTATTATGTTGTTCTGGGTATTTTTTGTGGGGGGTCTTCTTAGTTTTTTTTTTTTTTTTTTTTTTAATTTTATTTTTCCCCCTTTCGGTTTTTTTCAGCTGAATTTTCCTTTTTAATTTGGTGTAACAATTAAAAACAATATTGTTCATGAAGGCTTCCAGTTTTTCTTTCTCTCTCCCCGTATAGCGTTTTAAAACGTACGTTCCCTTAGTACATTGGCGGCCTGTCTCTTGATGGCACCGTCAAGAGTGAGATAGGATAGGCCGTTGGTGTCCTTACCCCGGCTATGTTCAACGCAGATTCCCAAACCTAATCGCGATCTTCAGTGTCTCGGAGTGGATGTCTGTTGTCTGCAGGAGACCCGGTTTTTACATACAGCCTAAGAGGTTTTTCCTCTATTCAGCATATTTTGATGGACGCTCGAGAAGCGTTTCCTGGCTTGTGCGCAAGTCTTTGAATACAGCGTGTGCTCTTATGTTCGCGTACCCGGCGGGCAGGCTTTGTGTGCTGGATTTAAGTCCTTAGTTGAAAAAGAAAGAACTCACTATAACACTAAAAATCTTCCATCATGGTCGACAAAGGTCGTCCGATAAAGAATACCCTGTTTTGGACGGTGTCGAAGGCGAAACCATCTGATAAAAGATCCACGGAGTTGGATCTTCTAAACAAGACCAGTGTTGCAGATATGGTGGCCCAAAATGGCAAAAATAGAAATGATGGTGGCCGATAATGGATAGGTAAAAAAAAAGTATGGTGGCCCAAAACGGCCAAAGTAATAAATCAAACAAGCAGAATTCGACAGCCAATAATGGAGGCCTGAAGAAATGTCAAGTCAATTTAAGAAGAATGTTGCCGTCAGGGAATCGCCCACTTACTGGAAGTCCTCGCCGAAATGCATGATCAACATCGCGGAGTTCCTGGGGAGAGGCAGAAGTTACGCACATATTATCAAAGAAGACCCACAGGAATTAAAGAAAGTTGAGAAATGAATTGTGTCGGTCTTCCTGGTCGACAAGCGTACGCACAATATTTGTCACTCCACGAAATACACTGTCATAAAGTCTTTGACGTCCCTGGGGGTTAAACTCCAGAGAGTAATAATGAGCAAGGTTTTTTTTTTCACGTAGGACATACTGCTATCAACGCATGTCGATTACGTAGAAGCTTCCTGTCGTGATCTTATTAAAAAAAAAAGACATCATACCAAGAACCTAGAAATGCGAAAGACCAAGGTTGCATTTCAATAAATAATATAATAAATAAATAGTGTAAACAAATGTTATGGTAATTTACCCACGCACGCATGGACTCTCCCAGCTATAAATAGGAGCAGGTACTGCCTTTTGGAGAGGGGAGTTTCCAGCAGTCAACTCTGACAGTCGGAACGAACATTCTCGCTGTAATACTCTCGTTCGTATATGTTTGTATTACTGTTTCTGTTAATATATTTTTTAACTCAATTCCTCTCTTGTGTCTTTATTTCTACCCTTGGGAAAAACCGTCCTTTTAACACTCCGTTTTGTTGCGGGTACGGTCATCCATATCTTATATATATCTTAAGTTCCTGTTTTTTATCATAAATATATTACGCGCCTTTTCTATTCGTTCATCTGGTTTTCTTTCCGTTTTTCATCATTTTGTTACCTTCTGTTAATTTTCCGTCAAACCGACTTTTTTCTTCTCGGCATTCTCTTTTGATTTTCCATTTCTTTCCTGTTTAATATCATTATGTAGCTTTCTCAGTCAGAAGGCATTTACTGATTTCCGTCCTCTCAGTCCGAACATCAGGCAGATATTACTCTTTAATCTTAGGTAGAAAAAAGTAAATGCTTGCACATACACTATGTCAGACTATTGTGGCCTTGTTGAGGCCAGAAATAAAACACAGAATAGGATATGAGTTTAACAAATATATTAACGGAAAATCGGGGCACCTCGAGGTCGTGTAATGGTTAACATGCTTGCCGCGCTAGAACAATTACGACTGAGTAGAGAGTTCGATCCTCACTGGGTTCCCCATACTTTCGGCCTTGTGCCACATCCGAACTACTCTTAGAAAATCGCTATGTTAACGGAAAATCGGTAATACAATCATATACAAACGAGCAAGAATGTTAAGACCGAACTGTCAGAGCTGACTGCTGGAAGAAAAAACTACTACTCTAAAAAAAACAGTACCTACATTTATTTGTAACTTGGGAGAGTCCATCTGTGTATGGGTAATTTACCATGACACTCCCCTCCTAAGCATTAACTCCGCAGGAGTCTTAATATCTTTTTCTCTTTGGATTAACGACGATAAAATCCGCCATTTTCCTTTTCCTCTTTATACGGCATTCCTCCGGGGCCGCTTGAGGCATTTGCATGTCTAAAGTTTTCAAAAATGTTTTCAAATGTCGTATTAATCAACTAAGAAAGTTATACTTATATGTTATTAGAGAAATTCATTAAGTGAATGTCTATCTTTGTTTTAAAAAAATAAAGCATGTAGTCTAGAAGTAGTTTGGAGACAGCAGGTTACGCAAACAAAATGCAACATAAATTTCATATTTATAAATATTATATTCATAAATCTAAAATAATTACCGTAATTCCCCATGTATAATACGACTTCAGCCATAATACGAACCCCTGAAGTTGTGCTGAAAATGTGGGAAAATTCTACTCATGCATAATACGTACTCCTTGTTTGGTAATCAAACCCAATAAATTGTACAACTCCTACTCTTATCAAAAATGGTTTTAAACATAGAATAATAGTATTCTAATGTAATTTTATGATAATTCTTATTTTATTTTACATTTATAAGTATTGTCAGGTACATATGATTGTATTTGACATCTTTATGGGGTCGCAATCGCCGAATGTTAGTGTCAAATTGTCGTATGTTTGTGGTAAGTTGCAATTTTTTAAAAGATTTTTTGTAGCTGTGCATAATGCGCAACCCAAATTTTACTTATTATCTTTTAGAAAAATGCGTATTATACATGCGGAATTATGGTATATATAAATTTTATTTAGGCAAAGATTCTATATTTAGTAATTTTATTTTTATAAATGAATAGTGCATAAATTTTATATTTAAACAGTTCATATTCATAAATTTAATAAAATTAAAATTAAAACTTAATTATGAATAAATTTGATATCTAACAATTTTATATTTAGAAATGTATGAATTAGAAAGTTTATATTCATAAATTTAGTAAAATTATATTAATATATAATTTTTTGTTATGAATAAATTTTATATTTAGAAGAGGTACCGCCATCAAAAAGAGGTACCTAAGATTCAAAAAGATTTTTTTAAAATAAAAAATCTTTCATGAAGCTTTTATTTTAGCTTTAATTTTAACCTAATAAAAAATTAAAATTAAATTTAATATTTCCAATAACTAAAACACTTTGTTCTATTTCAAAACTAACTTAAATTGACTGGAAATAATTTTTTGCTTTAAAATCGTTAAAATTGTTGATTAAAGTTTCATTTTTAACCATCTGTCATCACAATGTAATTCTCTTTATTAAAAACAATTTTCTGAAACTTTATTTGTGTAATAATAGCTGATTTAAAGTTTAATTAATCTGATTTGAAACAAATATTACTTTAAGTTTAAAATATCGCAGAACGTAGGTATGTAGTCTATTTAAAATGTCTACAAGTTAACAACTCCACTGACTGATGGAAGTACATCTAATTTTTTCTACGGCGGACATATCTGTAAATAAAACGAGAGATTAATTTGTATATAATTTTACCTACCCAGTAATCTTAAAAAATTAAGAAAATATTTACTGTAATCTAGTGTTTTAATGAATTTTAGGTACTTTATATTTAAATTTACTATACCTATCACTCTTATTTTAAATTTACTATACCTATCACTCTTATTTTCTGATACTGTCGTGTATCCGTATTTTAAAAAAGTGAAACGTTTAGATACATAAAAAAATATTCAAAATTCTGTTAAAAATATTGGGGTGGATGAATTATAGTAAGCTTTTCCATTTATGATTAGTAAATATAGTTTTTATTTAATAACAATATCACCTAACTGGGACAAATTAATACAGAAATTTAAAAGATTTCAAAACAATTCTTGTAAAATTTCATTATTCATCGAAAAAACAAGTTTTCTTAAGACAATAGTGTCCATAATATATCTTTTTCATAAAAGCAATTAAAAGCTTTTCTAATTAAATAATTTTATCGCATTTTGTACTTTATGATTCTGAGCAGATTTACGATAAATGGGAGTCATGTTTTCTGAATTTCAGATTTCACCAAGGAGATCTGCGTATCTCAATGTATAAAAGGCAGGATGTGTGTGTGTGTGTGTGTGTGTGTGTGTGTGTGTGTGTGTGTGTGTATCTCTATCTATAAAAGGCAGATGTGTGTGAGTGTGTGTGTGTGTGTATCTCTATCTATAAAAAGCAGGATGTGTGTGTGTGTGTGTGTGTGTGTGTGTGTGTGTATCTCTATAAAAAGCAGGATGTGTGTGTGTGTGTGTGTGTGTTTGTGTATCTCTATAAAAGGCAGGATGTGTGTGTGTGTGTGTGTGTGTGTGTGTGTGTGTGTGTGTGTGTGTGTGTAATGAATGCGCGGCCGCAATTTTCGACGGGTTTGCACCAAAATTTACATGCTCATGCTCCAAGTTAGCAGGAAGGCCAAGACCGACTTTGCATTTCCCAACTCCCATCGTTAGTGGAAATAATCGATTTTTTCATGCTTCCACGGCAGTTTTCATGTAGTTTGCGGCCATTTTGTACTGGCCAGAGTGAGAGCCAATAGCTGGTTGCCACGAATAGGCAGGAATATTCTATTGGCCAGCGTGGGAGCCAACAGCTGACTGACACGAATGTTAACTAGCATGCTAGCATGCAAAAAAAATCGATAGCTGCATTCGTCGCAAGTGGGAAAAATTTTTAATCTGCATGGCACTTTACTCCAATTGGCTCATTCACTTGCTTAAACTCAACATTGATTCTGATTCCGCAGAACTGGGTTGGGTGTGAAAATGTATTTGTTGTTAACATTCTTTTTTCATTCGGTTTTTCCAGTTACGAGTCCTTTTTTAAAGCTGATGGTTTTGTGTTCATTTTGTTTAGTTCTTTTTTCGTAACAGATTTAATGTTTAGTATAGAGCTTCGAAAAAATTCGCAGTGTGAGATAGGCACGAAGTAAGGCATGTAGCAACATCAGCACGGAAAAGGGCACTCGTTTAAAGACAAGGAAGGGCAAATATATTTTAAGTCAAGTGATAGCGATTGCTGTATGAGTTGAGTCGTACGATTTTTTAATCAAGCACGGGCAACGCCGGACCATGCTGCTAGTAACTAAACATTAAACGGTACAATAATTAATGTCTTGAAATTTCATAAATTAAATAAGTGGAGTTTACAGATGTAAAAAAAATATCAATATTTTCTTAAAAAGAAGCATTTCTAAAATGACTTAATCCATTTATGAATAAGTTCTGAAAATTTCATTAAAATTCGACAGATCTTTGATTTTTGCAAGAATTTCCAAATATATTTATTTTTCGCCACACAAAAAAGAGATAACAGTTCCGATAATAACCTTTGGTTACCTCACTTACGTAAGAAAAACGTAACGTTTAACCAAAATTTCTAACGTTCTGAAAAGGTTCAAAAATATAATTTAATATCAAAAAATCCTCTTAACAATAACAAAGATTTTGATGATAAAATTGTTTTTATTAAGTGTGGGACATTTTTCATTTTTTACCGAATCTGTGAATGCACCTAATTTAGAATATTATATTGAGAAATACATTATGTACAAATTTTATATTCAAGAATTCTATATTCATAAATTTAATAAAATTATATATAAGTTTCTTTATGTATAAATGAGAAAACTGAAAAAAATCTACCGGTTGAGAAACATTAGTCTATAGTCGACATTTTCTTTAAAGATGGTATTTATCAATCCACCTACGGGGATCGAATGTGGCACAAGGCCTTTTTAATGTGGGTATCTCTGAGCCCGTAGGCCCAGCCAAAAATAAATAACCATCCAAACCCGCCGAGGCGGGCCAGTTCAATCAACCTCCCCAACGAAACCCTACCCTTCGGCGGGCTTCGTCCAGGTTCCTCTCTGCAAGCAGAGTTCGACGAACACCGACCCGGCAGCTCACAAAGCGCAGATACTACACTTTGATCCTAGCCACCGGGCCGAGCGGGTATTCTTTTTATAGATACATTTTCTTTAAAGATGGACCCTAATTCTTGTAATGTATTAATATTTAAAGTGCCTGCCGCCTTTTCTATAAAAAAATAACCTTTCAGTTCTTTTTCATTTTTTTTTTCATTATTTTTTATTTTTATTTTGCAAAGTTGACAATCATCCACTTTGTAGATATTGAAAGAGCAGTCTTTCATTTTCACTCTTTTCGCTGTACAGCGTCTTGTTTGTAACCTATGCCGCTCATAAATATGTCTTCTCTACTTTGAATAATTCTCTGTATTTATCTTGATATCGTCATCAGGTTGAAGGAATCTATAATTTTACTCCCCGCAATGCCAACCCAATAATACTTTAATTCTCTACTATTGTCTTCTAAGTTGTTTTGGTTGACTATTTATGTGAGGAATCCAGCCTCTATCCCAGCCACCATATCCTTCCAATGTTGATTTGCATTCATCATCAGTTTTCATGTATTTTTTCGCTCAATTTCTACATTTCTTTTTGGGGTGTTTACTTTAAAGTGGTAGTTGCGTTGTTTTCAGATCTTTAGACAATGTTCTTAATATTCTTTATCTTTTTTTTTTTTCTCTTTGTTTACACTTGCAACGCCAAATTCTTCAAATATTTTTCTTGCTGGTCAGTCGACTTTATTTACCATTTTAATTTTTCGCATATCTCTTTTTGGGATATTCTTGAAACCATATTTTATTTTTTTCTTGTTCTTATGTGGCTAATATTTACAATTTAATGATTTGTGAATTTTGCTTAACTCTTTCCCAGTCTCCAAAGTTAGGTACCTAATAATTGTTTCCCTTTCTTAGAAAACCTGTCAGTCAGTTATGTGCCGTGCAGGATACACGCTTAGGCGATCTTTCGATACATGACTGACGAGGCAGATTTTTTTTTCCCGCAGTATGTTGCCATTTCTTTCTGTGGTAGACCAGTTGCCATCTCAGATTTCTTCCCGTAATAGGTTGCCATTTCCTTCTGCGGTAGACCAGTTGCCATCCAGGGCTATAGAATCCGTTCTGTCCTGCTATTTACCCATAGTTGGGGAGAAGAAGAGGATTCATACCTTTCTCAAGGGTATTAGCACGTAAGTGAATGATTCGATTTGAATTCGCACTCGGCTTTCCGATTCCTTAATCCAAGCCGCTATCCATTGCTCTACTGTACCTCTCTCCTGGGAAACATCTAATCTTTAAAAAAATGAAATAAGCACCAATTTTTTAAAAAAAGGCAAACAACTGTACCATTTATTTACGATATAAGCGACACTCCTCCAACGTATCCAAATACGTTCATCCGTTGGGCCATCTGTCCTTGTGGACATGGCCCAGTGGATAAAGGCATTAGTTAGATCCAGTGAGTTCAATACCTGGCCACAGCAGTGGTGAACCAAAAATTTGGAGAGCTGAGTTAAAGGAAAATAACTGAGACATCAGGAACAGGCATGACACGTGGAACTAGAACAATCTACCCCGATGGACGAAATATAGGATTCAGAGCGTACAACAGCCGAAACGTTGTGAGTATGAAGATGAGGATAACAGTCTGAATAATGTAAATAATGCAAGTAATCATAATACCTCATCTCAGAGATATAGACAAATACCTATTGTATATATTTCTATTAAAAATACATATTCCATGCTAAAATTCAGGTGGTATGTTTTTTATATAAATATAAAAATATCCGTATTTTTAATAAATTTTCACTCAATACAAGACCCAAGAGCCACTCAATGTAGTATCGTACTAAATGAGGTTGTACTTAAAAGACGGAAAAGTGCAGATTATGAAATTAGATTTGAAGAAGTTAAGATTGTAGTGATCGGGGAAGCATCCTTTCGGGGGGTCTGTTCCATAATGTAGCGGTTCTGGGAAAGAAGCTGTCTGTCTCAATGGAGCTTCCTCCTTACCAGTGGATTTTTTTTTTACAGTGATGCTCATCCTATACAAGGCCCGGGTGCCACTCGATGTAGAGGGTCACAAAGTTAGAGGCACTGTTTAAGCAGATATGTGTGGAAGATCGCGGTTAATCCTATACTTGAACAGGTTGAAGATTGTAGTGATCGGGAAAACACCCTCTTGAGAGTCGGTTCCACAGAGCAGCGCTTCGCGGGAAGAAGGCACTCGAGTGGAACTTATGTCTCACAAACGGAATACGAAGGAAATGAGGACGTTTCGGCTCTACGTCTGTAACATGGCGTGTGCTAGCTGTAAGGTTCCGAACTGATAACTGTTGGTTAACACCAATTTAGATTAATATCAGTGATCATTTCTGTTATTATTATTATTATTATTATTATTATTGTTTCCTTTGATTTCTTTCCGGTTCCCAACCAGAGACCTAAGCTCAGAAATGGAGTCATAACATTTTCGCTTAGTATTTTTGTTAAAAAGAAAAAAAAAACTAAGACATAAATAAAGCCCTTCGTAAGATGTGAGCTGTGAGTACCATTTTTTGAATTTCTTTAAGACATGGGATACCAGTCTTATATTCACTTGGTGCTAATACCATGCAACCTGATACAAGATGCTCAGTTATTTCTGGATAATCATCTCAAGAATCTCCATTTTGGGTTAACATAATTTTTCCGTATGTGTCCTTGGCAATTTCTAGTTAGCAAGCATTGTTCCTCTACAAGAATAAAACCTTCGATTTCAGCTTTTAACCTTGCACAACGTAATTATATTTGCCTTTCGGGTCCCAACCAGAGACCTAAGGTCAGAAATGGCTTCATGGCCTTTTCCACTGATCATTTTTGTAAAACAAAAACAGAAGATCAACATTTTACATCGATAAAGCTCTTCGTAATGTTTGAGTTGTAATTGTTAGTACCATTTTTTAAATTTCTTTAAGACATTGGCCACCAGTTTTATATTCACCGGAAGCTAATACCATGCAACCTGATACAAGATGGTGAGTTGTTTCTGGATATTCATCTCAAGAATCTCCATTTTGGGTTAATATAATTTTTCAGTATGTGTTCTTGGTAACTTCTAGTTAGCAAGCATTGCTCCTGTGCAGCAATTAAATAAAACTGTTTCAGCTTTTAACCCTGCACAACGTAATTATATTTTCCTTCCGAATCCCAACCAGAGACCTAAGGTCAGAAATGGCTTCATGACCTTTTCCTATGATCATTTTTGTAAAACAAAAACAAAACACATAAAATGAAACACATTTTACATCGATACAGCTCTTCGTAATGCGTGAGCTGTACTTGTGAGTACAATGTTTGTATTTCTTTAATGCATGGGCTTCCAGGAATGCCTTCACTGAGTCTATTGGAACCTTTTCCAATCACTTAGAGGGTTCTGACTACAACTGGAATTACTGTTGTCCTCATGTGTTACATTTTTGTGATTTCCCCTTTAAGATTCTTGTATTTTTATAGATTTAAAAAAAAAACATCGAAGATACATTGCAGTCTGCAGGGGTTGCAATGTCAATAAGAAAACACCTTTTATTCTTGTGGACTTTGATCATGATATCTGGGCGATTAGCTTTGATTGTTCTGTATTGTAAAATCCTATAAAATTGTTACAAGTCCTATATTTTTAACCGGGCAAGGGTGATGTTCATACCGGTTTTTTGCAGTTTACGTCCCGTAAAAGTTGCAGATATTGGCCCAGTCTATCATGCCGAGTTTTATATTAAGTGGGTGCTAACACTATACAACCTGTGTATATTTCTGAGATGAGGTATTATGTACATTATTTAAATTATTCGGACTATTGTCCTCATATTTGTCGCCATATTTATCCGATCCTTCAGTATCTGTCTATATTTCTGAGATGAGGTATTATGTACACTATTTAAATTATTCGTACTATTTTCCTCATCTTTGTCGCCATATTTATCCGATCCTTCAGTATCTGTCTATATTTCTAAGATGAGGTATTATGTACACTATTTACATTATTCGGACTATTGTCCTCATCTTTGTCGCCATATTTATCCGATCCTTCAGTATCTGTCTATATTTCTGAGATGAGTATTATGTACACTATTTAAATTATTCAAACTACCACTCATCTTTTTATATTTATCCGATCCTAAAGTATATATTTCTAAGATACTATTTTCCTATTTCATTATTCTTTGTCCTCGCCATATTTATCCGATCCTTCAGTATCTGTCTATATTTCTGAGATGAGGTATTATGTACACTATTTAAATTTCATCTTTGTACATTTATCCGATCCTTCAGTATCTGTCTATATTTCTAAGATGAGGTATTATGTACACTATTTACATTATTCGGACTATTGTCCTCATCTTTGTCGCCATATTTATCCGATCCTTCAGTATCTGTCTATATTTCTGAGATGAGGTATTATGTACACTATTTAAATTATTCGTAATATTGTCCTCATCTTTGTCGCCATATTTATCC
Organism: Acanthosepion pharaonis; assembly: GCA_903632075.3. Lineage (NCBI taxonomy): Eukaryota > Metazoa > Mollusca > Cephalopoda > Sepiida > Sepiidae > Acanthosepion > Acanthosepion pharaonis. The sequence goes on from CAHIKZ030004545.1 coordinate 2,836,608, forward strand.
GATTCTTCAGTATCTGTCTATATTTCTGAGATGAGGTATTATGTACACTATTTACATTATTCGGACTATTGTCCTCATCTTTGTCGCAATATTTATCCGATCCTTCAGTATCTGTCTATATTTCTGAGATGAGGTATTATGTTCACTATTTGCATTATTTGGACTATTGTCCTCGTCTTTGTCGACATATTTATCCGATCCTTCAGTATCTGTCTATATTTCTGAGATGAGGTATTATGTACACTATTTACATTAGTCGGACTATTGTCCTCATCTTTATTACAACGTTTCGGCCGTTGTACTTTCCTTCCTTTTCAGATGGCTGGAATGTCGAACTGGACCCTTTATTTCGTTCGCTGGTGTAGACTGTTCTAGTTCCACGTGCCATGTCTAATGAATGTCAGTTAATCCTGTTAATTCACCTTTCCAATGACACATGGCACAGTGGATAAAGGCATCGGTTAGATCCAATGACAGGACCCAAAGAGTTGTTAGTTCAGTACATGGTTAAGGCAGTGGAGAACTTGGAGAGGGGAATTAACAGGAGATAACTGACATTCATTGGGCATGGCACGTGGAACTAGAACAGTGTACACCAGCGAGCGAAATAAAGGGTTCAGTTCGACATTCCAACTACCACAAGGCCGGAGCATACAACGGCCGTAACGTTGTAATAAATAAAGGCAACAAAGATGAAGACAATAGTCCGAATAATGTAAATAGTGCACTATACAACCTGATACAATATGGTCAGTTGTTTCTGGATATTTATCACAAAATCTCTATTTCGGGTTAACACTAATTTTTCACTATGTAGGCTTGGTAATTTCTAGTTAGCAAATCTTGGTCCTCAGCAACAAGAATAAAATTATTGTTATTATTGTTATATATATGATGAGAATAATAAAAGCAAGGAATATAAGAAGGATAACGGTGAATATAAATGAGACGGAGCGGGTGTGGAAGATTAAAAAAAAACCGTTTCGACCAGGCGTTTTCGACGTATGCAAATATCAAACAAGTGAATTAGAAGGTGAAAAGTTTACGTGAAGGCTTACGGCCGGTCGCCGTAGTCTGAGGGAGGAAATGGCTTGCCTGAGAGTAATGTTTGCGCTTAAAAGACTTCTTTAATCATGCCTCCTTTATTTTCTACCCCACACTGTCGCACCTTAATTTATTGATGTTTTCAAGTGATTCGCCTTCGTCCACGACCTGTCGTAAACATGTTTCCCCCCACCTCTCTCTCTTTCTCTCTCTCTCTCTCTCTCTCTGTCACTCTCTCTCTCCCTTCTCCCGTTGTCTGTTATCGATCAGCGAACCTTTAACATTCAAATAAAGAAATTCCCGTAAAAAAAATAAAAATAAAAAAAGATAAAAATTAGAAAAAAAAAAGAAATAAAAACGAACGTATGTAAAGAGGGCGGCAAATATGAACCTCCGCCATGAAAATAAGGCAGAATGTAAACGGTGTAAGTAGGGAAAGATGAAGGCGTTTGTCTAATGACGCATGACTTTTTTTTTTTTTCGAAAACAACATTAAAAACTGACACATCTGTTCTGGGATTTCTTTGGTAACAAAGAAAAGTGTACTGATCTGCTACGTGACATCTGTCCTCCTTTACGGCAGCGAATGTTTGACGATCTCCTCAAAGATGATAAAGAGACTCGAGGCCACGGAGGTATGGTTCTACAGAAGGATGTTAAGAATATTATGAACCGAGGTGCTGATCAACGACGAGGTTTTGAAGAGGATGCAAACAAAGAGAAAACTCATACTTAACACCAGGAAGAGGCAACTGATATTTCTGATACACGTAATGAGGAAGGAGGGCCTGGAGAATCTGATACTCACAGGGGGAAAAGAGACAATGGAAATCAATGCATGGCATACCTAGCGGGCTTAAGCAAGTGGGTGTCAGAACGTGGTCAGGAGGAGGTGGCAGAGGGACGAAACTTATTCAGAGCTACAAGGGATAGGAAGAGGTGGAGAGCCATGATAGGCTACGTCCTGAAAGGACACGGCACATAAAAATGAAAAGGGATAATGCTACTTGGTAATCATTAACATGTTTCTTCTTTTTCTTCTATGTGCCACGTCCTTTCAGTGTATAGGCGATTACGTCTCTCCACAACGTCCTATCTCGTCTAGCTTTTATCAGTTTTTCCCCCTTTGCTAAGGCCCCCATACCCCGTTCTGCCACCAATTCCCACAAGCCTGTCAGTTAAGTGGCTAGCTGCCTTTCCGCTATCTCTCTTACCTCCAAATATACCCAATGTATGTCAAGTTTTCCAAGCCCTTCTTCCTCAGGAATTTCGGGAATTTCAGGAATTTCTTTTCTTGATTTTGAGTATGAGAGTTCTTTCTGTTGCCATTTTCTTTAAGATTTCCCTATTACCTACTCGTTCCGTCCATGGAATTCTCAGTATCCTTCTGTAGAACCAATTTTCTGCTGCCTCTAGTCATTTCCTCATCCGAGGGGAGATTTTCCAACATTCTCTGCCATATAAAAGTTTTGTGATGTCAACGGACACTCGTTACAACTTTTGTCATGCCAACGAATACTCGTTGTTACTTTCGTAATGCTCGTTGTAGTAGAGACTTTGTAATCGCAGATACAACTATAGTAACGCCGTTGAACAATACTGGTGTCAGACGCCTTCGAATAACACTCGCACTAATAGTACTTTGTCCTCGTTCTACCACCCGTTTACACAAGCTTTTCTGGTAGATTACTCGCTGATTCACACTGTCTCCCTTGACTTCAGGATATCCTCTGGATGTCAAATTCTCCAAGCCTACTTCTTTCAATTTGCGTCCTAAAAATTTCAACTCTCTTTCTGATTCTAAGTATATTCATTTGCTAAGACATCCATTTTGTTACCTTTTTTCTTAAAACTTCCGGCCACCGTATTCTCAGCATCCTGCTGTAGCACTACACTTCTGTCTCTTCTTTACCTGTGATGAAAATGTCAAACATTCATTGCCATATAGGAGGATTGATATTGCATAGTAGTTCAGCACTCCTTATTTAAAAGGAAATTTTTCTTTCTTAATATTTTGTTTAGCTTTTGGAAGGCATCTTTCGCTATTTCAATTCGCGCTCGGATTCCCATGTCACATTACAAAATGGAGTATTGCTGCCATATTTGAATTCGAGCTGTTCCAGCATCCTTCAAACGTCGGAAGAGTTCAAAAGCGTTTAAGCGGCGATGAATATTTGCATCCTTTACACTCCTACCATCAAACGCAGCACCACATGTCTATCGCTACTCTAATACTAGAATATAGCTCGTCGGATCATTTTTTCATAGAAACAACATGAAAAAAAATGATTTGACGAGCTATATTCTCTAGTTCCATCAGTTCAGACTTTTACAGCTTAACACCACATACATAGGAGTAAATTATCCTCATTCCTATCGTATTCCACTAGTAAGAAAGTTTCAGTTTGTTTTTTTGTTTTTTCTTTTTTTTAAGCGTTTCACCCCAAGCAATGCGGAAAGCCACTAGCACACAAGGGTTTACAGAGAGTTGGAGCGAGAGCAAAGAGGAGTGAAGTGATAGAGGAAAGGATGAAGAGAAAGATAGGGGATAGATCAAGGCATCTGGAGACGTCGATTGACATTACATTATGAATAGTTGGAGATTATAGCTCTCAGGGAAACAAGAAAATGTTAGACATTTTCATGGCGGTCGTCTTCGAGTATAGAATCCAGAGGTTGGCAGTGAATATTTCGGAGACAGTAGGAAAGCGTAGTGCAGGTTCGCAGAGGATATCGCAGCAAAGTAGCAAAGTTCATCCGTTTGTCATGTTCACCGGACAAGTTGCCTCTGGTCATTCCGGTAGGAAAACAAAGATGGTCGCCTTTATACACGACGGATACAGTGTTGTGCGGCTTCTGATCGGTCAACCTTCTATTGGTAGACCATAAAGGGAAATAAGTCATTTTGACTCGCTCACTAGTTATATAATATACACAAAAAAACTGTAACAGAAAAGGGGAAGAAGTTCCACAGGCGAGACATGAAGCTATTCGAGTAGAAGAGACGACTACATTTAACAGTTTCGACAGTGGAAGGGTGTGAACGAGATGCCAGCCTAGTTGAACGCTTAGGGGATAGATCAGGGCATCTGGAGGCGTCGATTGACATTACATTTGAATAGTTGGAAAATTTGAATAGGTATCAGGAAAACAAGAAATGAGGAGGGAGTTCCACGGGCGAGAAGGGAGAGACATGAAGCTATTGGAGTAGAAGAGACGGCTACATTTAATAGTTTTGACAGTGAAAGGGTGTGAACAAGACCAGCCTAGTAAAATGTTTAAATTCATGAAGTCTGGGAACCAGCGAAAGCAGCTGATTGGCGCAAAAAAGACTTTCTAGCTATTTTCCTTCATCGTTTGGCTTAGTGTAATACAAAGTAATCATTAAATCCTGCATTTATTATCCTGAAAACAATAACACTAACATCCCACTCTCTAAAAAATAATATGGGAATTATCAGTACACCGGCTCGAAGGCAATATGGCACAAAGCCGAATTTGAAGTGAGGCTCACACTCGTATATGGGATTTTAGGCAAAAACTACCCAAGAGCCCTCTGCGTTTTATCTTTATGGGGGCCTCAAACGCAATTGATTAAACTTACCCTTTCCCCATGGGAGTGGTATGGATGTCTCCTGGGTGTGAACACAAATTTAATTTTAACAATAATGGGATTTGGGCAGTGTTGTGGTAGGATCCACCTAATTTGCATAGTGGAGTACCGACCATATAAATATGGTTGGTACCGGGAAAAGGAAGGAATCAAGAGATTCAACCAGAGACTCTGCCCGACTGCGACTCAGTCAACACATTCTCCAGGAACGGTCTTACCAGGAAATACAAAGACTATATGTAAATATTGTGTACACTTTCTTGTTTCAATACATTTCGTTCTAAGTACATTTTGTGTTGCATTATTATTCAATGCATTAGTCAAGTTTCAACAGGCAGCAAAACTATTTTTCAGATTTTTTTTGTTTTTTTACAAAACAGAATTGACTAGTTTTTCAGACAGTTCATCACAAAAATATTAGGGCTCCCCACACCAAAAAAAATACCTCTTTACCAACATATAGAGGAATACAGAAGACGAAATCTGCCAAATTTTAATACTCGCCCATTCCAAAATGCGACTAGAAAACCACCGAACAAAAACGCAATAATCAGAACCATTTTTTATCAACAAGTTTAGACGAATACTCAATTGATTTTTTTTCATTTGTTCAAAAACAAGCGTCAACACGTCAGAATATAATCAGTTACAGTTACCACAGCGATATATAAAGCCAGTTACGTCCCTTGATTTTTTCATTTATTCAAAGCATATGCGCCAACGCGTAGAAATATAAACAGTTACAAAATTTTGAAAAGTTAAAAGCGAAAACAACTTAAATGAAAAAAGTCAAACAATTTATAGTAAAAAAAAGCGTAACAGGTTTTTTTCTGAAAACTCACTTGTAACACAATTTTAATTTTAATATTTCTTTCTAAAATACATGTATTATAAATATTACATATAAATAAATATAAATACTAAGTGTTTGTTCCCAAAAACATTTTCTCTCTCTCTCTCTCTCTCTCTCTCTCTCTCTCTCTCTCTTTATATATATATATATATATATATATATATAGTATTGAAAAATTTATTTCGGTTGAGCTCTCGGGGGAGGAAGTTTGAGTTTTCAAATAGTGATTATTACTGCTGATAATGCAAGACTCGTCGGTAAAGCGAATCGAGATCTCTAATTCACTGTGTGTTTATCTAAAAATAAATATTCTTAAATTCATCTTCATCCCTGCTGTGCGCCATCTGCTTAGGAGTAGAATCTCCGACTGGCGCCAGTTCAGTCGGGTTTCGACCCTAGCTGGAGGTGACCGTACGTCTAGCCACACTGATGAGCTGTGATACAGCCAAACAGTCTATCTGTGGGTGATAACATAAATTTTTTATGCATGTATTTTATACTAAAATATATTTAGTGGCTACCCATATTTGTGTTTATTTATTTAACAGTATATTTATTTACTTTCGTCTACCGGCCTATATTCGTGAAATCTTTTTTTTTTTTTTAAATGCGCTCTCCGGCAGGATTCAAATCTGCTTCCGACTTGTCAAAAGAAACTCGCGTTAGATCTGACGTGCTCATACCGACTCAGCTATGGAATGTGTCGCCGGTCGAGCAACATTGAATGGGGCTTTATAAACGCAAATGTTTCTCCGACTCTCAAGACATTCATATTTGCTCAGTTTCGTATCTTAACGATTCCTAAAGAAGTAATAGATTTTTACATATTAATCTGGAAAATAAACAAAGCTGGACACGTTTTACAAAACACATCTGGCCCTCTACAAAGCAACATAATTTGCCCTATCTGCAATAGGCAAGGCTGGTCATTTTCAGGCTTGAAAAAGCGATTGTCGTTCTCAAAAGAACAAAACTAATTGATCAAACGCTTCACGGATCATCACCCTTATATATATATATATATATATATATATATATATATATATATATATATATATACTAGGTCAGATAATTATCTCTATCTATAAAAGGCAGGATGTGTGTGTGTGTGTGTGTGTGTGTGTGTGTAACGAATGCACGGCCGTAATTTTCGATGGATTTGCACCAAAATTTACATGCACATGCTCTAAGTTAGCGAGAAGGCCAAGACCCTCTTTGCATTTCCATCGATAGTGGAAATAATCAATTTTTCATGCTTCTACGGCAGTTTTCATGTAGTTTGCGGCCATTTTGTACTGGCCAGAGTGAGAGCCTTTAGCTGGCTGCCACGGATAGGCAGGAAGATTCTATTGGCCAGCGTGGGAGCCAACAGCTGCATGGCACTTTACTCCAATTGGCTCATTCGCTTGCTTAAACTCAACGTTGATTCTGATTCTGCAGAATTGGGTTGGGTGTGAGAGAGTATTTGTTGTTAACATTCTTTTTTCATTCGGTTTTTCCAGTTACGAGTCCTTTTTTAAAGCTGATGGTTTTGTGTTCATTTTGTTTAGTTCTTTTTTCGTAACAGATTTAATGTTTAGTATAGAGCTTAGAAAAAATTCGCAATGTGAGATAGGCAAGAAGTAAGGCATGTAGCAAAGTACGGCAAAGGGCACTCCTTTAAACGCAAAGGAAGGGGAAAAATATTTTAAGTCAAGTGATAGCGATTGCTGTATGCGTCGTACGATTTTTGAATCAAGCACGGGCAACGCCGGGCCATGCTGCTAGTTTTAATATATTTTCTGTTTATACGTTATTTTTATAGATACAAATATTTAAGGAAATGCTCTGTTTATAATAAATAGTATTAACAACATTTACCTGCCTCTGTAGCAAAATATTATAGCACGTCAGGCTATAGCGATTTTCCGAACGTAGCCTGGATGTGGCACAAGGCCGAATGTATGCGGTACCCAGTGAGGATCGAAGACAAGCTTGCTAGCCGTCACATCGCCTTAGGGTACACAATCACGTCAGGCTATATGACGGTTCCGTGTAGGATACAGGTTCGACTTCTGTCTGAGGACACATATTTTCTATGTAATTTCTCGGACATTCAGCCCGGTAAATGTTGTTAATACTGTTTATTATAAACAAAGCATTTGCTTAAATATTTCTATCTATAAAAATAACGTAAAAACAGAATATATATATATATATATATATATATATATATATATATATATATATATATATATATATATATAGGGGTTGGACAAAATAATTGAAACACTTGTTAAATTCAAAGAAAATTTATTTAACATGGAGTTTGTCCTCCTTTAGCCTCACAGCTTTAATGGAATGGAATCATACAGCTTCCTGACTTCATCCAGAGGAATTTTCAGTCATTCTTCCATTGAAACCTTCTCCAGCTCTTTACGACACGACGGTGGAGGATAGCGGCTCCTAACTTGTTGATCCAAAATGCATCACAAATGTTCAATAATATTGATATCTTGAGATTGGGGACGCCACTCTAGCTCACTTTTATGCTCTTCATACCAATTCTTAACCACTCGAGTGGTATGTATTGGAGCATTATCGTCTTGGATGATGCAGTCACCATCAGGGAATAAAGTCTTGGCCATTAGATGAACATGGTCTCCCAAAATGTTCAGGTAATCTTTGCTGTTGATTCTACCATGCAGGGCAACTATTGCTCTGAGACATTTCCATGATATGGCGGCCCAAACTATCACTGATCCACCTCCATGCTTCACTGTTGGAAGAAGGCAGTCAAGGTTGTAAGCTTCTTTGTGCTGCCTTTACACATAAACTCACCCTGAAGTTGGGAAAAGAGAAAAACTGGACTTGTTTGAGAATATGACTTGCTTCCATTGGTCTGCAGACCAGGCATTTTGATCTCTGCACCACTTCAACCTGTTTTGAATGTTCCGAGTGGAGAGAAGAGGTTTTCTCACAGCGGCTCTTCCATGATATGCAGCCTTATGGAGCTCACGGTGAACAGTTTTAGTAAAAACTGAACTATTCAGATGGTTATTCAACTCAGCAGTCACTTTCGCCGCATTTGTCCGATGATTTTTTGCCACATTGCGTTTCAATGCACGTCAGTCCCTGTCAGTAAGTTTGCAAGTCCGGCCCGAATTGCTACGTTTGCTAGAGGTCTTGTCCTGCTTCTCGAATTGCATTAGTGTTCTTGATATGGTAGCTCTTGAAAAACCAAACAGTCCAGCAACCTTAGTGATCGAGGCTCTTGCCATGCGAGCTCCAACAATTTGCTCTTTTTCGAACTCGGAGAGGTCACGCATTTAGCTTAAATTTTACTAAATTCTAAAAATAAAGAAGACAAAGACAGTAAATTAGATAAATAAACGTATTTACAATAGATATAACCTGCAATTACGAAGTTTTAGTTAAAGTTCTTAATATAATAGGTCTTAGAAATATAAGAGTGGATTTTGCAACTGTTCCAATTGCTTTGTCCAACCCCTGTATATATATATTTCACACCAATATATATATTAATCACTCAAAAACATGGACAAAAGTTCATAAATAAACGGAGTGCCGTGAAATACGTGTTGTGTGCTGGATCAACTATTTATATATGGAGGTCAATGAGGCATTATGGGTAGAAAGGTCAGGAATTTCCGGTTTACTTTATTATCCTAATGGTCATTAGGTCGGCGGCAAGAGTTTTAAATTATTCTAAAAACGATTGAGTAGAAATAATTGTTGGTCAGAATTCGGTTATTTACTGCTTATCTAATAAATCTATTATCTAATGTATTATCTAATGTAGATCATTATCTCTTATCAATAAGATCGTTGTCTCTCATCTAATGTAGATCATTATCTCTTATCAATAAGATCGTTATCTCTCATCTAATGTAAATCTTTATTTCTTATCAATAAGATCGTTATCTCTCATCTAATGTAGATCATTATCTTTTATCAATAAGATCGTTATCTCTCATCTAATGTAGATCATTATCTTTTATCAATAAGATCGTTATCTCTCATCTAATGTAAATCTTTATTTCTTATCAATAAGATCGTTATCTCTCATCTAATGTAGATCATTATCTTTTATCAATAAGATCGTTATCTCTCATCTAATGTAAATCTTTATTTCTTATCAATAAGATCGTTATCTCTCATCTAATGTAGATCATTATCTTTTATCAATAAGATCGTTATCTCTCATCTAATGTAGATCATTATCTTTTATCAATAAGATCGTTATCTCTCATCTAATGTAAATCTTTATTTCTTATCAATAAGATCGTTATCTCTCATCTAATGCAGATCATTATCTCTTATCAGTAAGATCGTTATCTCTTAGTGTAAATGGATAACTTTTAACTCATTATTATGTGTATTTTTGCATCTATTTATTCATTATATATTTTTTGCATCTATTTTATTCATTTGCTTATTATTAAATTATTATTAGTTTTACTCAGTGTCCACTTTTATATTTACATACGATATATCACTGATATTGAACACTGTTACCCATAAATACCCCTATACGCAAGCCGCTAGTGGCCTACTAGCGGGCCGCCGATGGCAATGCCAACGGTCTTCTGATGGCAGCCACCGGCAGGCCACCGACAGGCCACCGGTGTGCCTCTAGCAGTCCACCAGGCGAAACAAGACTGAGACGAACACGCCGGTGCCCCGACAGCGGGACACCAGCAGCAAACGTTAGTGGCATGTCACCCAGTGTCAGGTCGGTGGCTACGTGTAGGCATAGCATATCATAAATCTATATTGTTATCATATATATATATATATATATATATATATATATATATATATATATATATATATATAAGATAACGATATATATTTTTATATATGAAGAAATATAGTTTGACTCTATTTACGGGATAAAGTGCTCGATGTCAGAGATAGAGCGTATGTAAATATAAATATAAAAGTGAACATTGAAATCAGCACTCAGAGGCGACAGTCTGTTTCAGGCCTGACGATTGCGTCGAGCATGAAACAGCCTGTTTCAATGTTCACTTTTATATTTATATTTTGATTTTTATATATATAGAACAGTATTAAGTAAATTGTAAGACAAAATGGAAAAAAAAGTTCATTTGTGAGTCTTTCCATTCTTTAGGACTTCATGGGACTGGGTTTGTTGAAGTTGTTGTGACTACACATATGTCTCTTTCATGCGCATGTGTAATCACATCATCTTCAACAAACCAAGACTGATGAAGTCCTACCGGATGAAAAGCGGTACAAATAAACTTTTCTATTTTGTCATACAACTTACTAGAAGAATAAGATGGAAGGCCCACTTATTCCTTCTTGATCGGAATGTTGCAAATATATCAGATCCTTATGGCTTGAAAAACTTGAAAACTTCACATCTCATTGGGCTCTTACACAGATTTGAAAATGATCTACTAAGTATTATTAACAATATCTCTTTTCATAAAAACAGGAATCATTCTCAGAGGCATTTAAATTCTATTCTTATCCACCGCAAGGAAAGTCGGTTCTCTGTATTGCACCATAATTTTTTTTCTTCTCCGAGTCCATCTTTCAAATCTATAAATCAACCATTCGCCCTTGTATGGAATACTGATGACATATATGATCTGGTGCTCCCGCCGTTCGTTTTAAGGTCCTCGACGAAATCCAAAGATGGATATGCAATCTGAATGGCTCTAATCTGGCATCTCGTCTACAGTCGCTCTCTCACAGACGTGTCATCGCCTCCCTCCGTCGTTTCTACAAATACTTTCACGGTAACTGCTCCGACGAGCTACTTTCGCTAGTGCCCAGACTGCACGAATTTAAACGTGCTACTAGGTTGACACCTCGGTCTCAGCCTTTCACTGTGGAAACGGTTAAATATAGCCGTCTCTTCTACTCCAATAGCTTCATGTCTTGCACCACCCGTCAGTGGAATTCCCTTCCTGTTACTTGTTTTCCTGATATCTATAATCTCCCACTATTCAAGTGTAATGTCAATCGACATCTCTAGATGCCTTGATCTATTCCCTAATTCTTCTCTTTATCCTTTCCTCTATCACGCCTCTTTACTCCCGCTCCCACTCTCTGTAACCCCTTGTGTGCTAGTGGCATCCAGCCTTGCTTGGGGTGAAATGCTTAAAAAAAGATGTTAATAGATCTAACAAAATCTTTGTTAAATCCGATGAATCTGGTAATTTTTATAAATTTAATCCTAAAGAATATAATTCTTTAATTAAAAAATAACTAAAAATTATAAGAAGGTGAATATTAACACTATTAATTTACTTGATAGAATTAACACTGCCTGTAAAAATATAACTGATAAACTTAAAATTAGGAACAGGATTATTAAGCTCTGTACCAATGAATCGTATGTCCTAATTAAAGACCATAAATCAGACTTTGAGTTCAAACTATTACGATGATTATAAATCCTACCAGACCAGAAATCAGAAGGATCAGCGAAGTTATCCTGGATAGAGTCAACAATCAAATTAAACGACGCCTTGGACTTTTAGAATGGACTGGTACCGCAGATATCATTCATTGGTTCAAAGGAATTAACAATAAAAGAAGCCCCTCTTTTATCAAATTTGATATCTTGTATTTTTACCTCCCTATTTCCAATTTTCTTTTTACCTGAACTTCGGAATTTGCCAAAGAATACTCTAATATTTCCAGTTAAGATCTAAATATAATAATGAACTATAGAAGATCTGTACTCATTAACAAAAATGAACAGTGGGTTAAAAACTCTGATGATCACTTTGATATTTCTATGGAATCATTAGAGTCTGCAGAGTCTTTTGATCTGGTGGGTTTATTTAGTCTATATAATCCCAGCGCTTATGATGTTAATGTTTATAATATAGGGTTATACAGAGATGATGGCCTTATGGTAGTAAAAAATTCTACTAAAATTAAGTTGACAAATTAAGGAAAATGATTCATAGAGAATTAAAAAGCTTAAAACTTAAGGTTAAGGTAACTTTCTTCTTGTTACTTTAGATCTTGTTAATGATGTATTCCAACCTTATATGAACGATATTGCTAACCCAATATATATTCACCCCAATTCTAACTACCCTCCATCTGTAATCAAACATATACCCTCATCTATAGAATGTTGGATTAGCAACATCTCATCTGACAAATATATGTTTGATAAATATAGCGTTATTTATAATACTGTTTTTAAAGAACAGTGGTTACAAGTACGCTGAAATCAACTATAGAAAATATGATAATAATGATCTAAGAAAACGAAACAGAAAATAATTTGGTATACATCTCCATTTAACCACTTGGTCAGTACTAAGTTAGACCAGAAGTTCCTCCATTTAACTGATAAACATTTCTTTAAAAGTAACACTCTTAGTAAAATATTTAACAGAAACACACTAAAACTAAATTATAACTGCACCGATAATTTTGAGAAGATTATAAAGAAACACAATAATAAAATTTTAAACCAATTTAAAAATTTGGGTAATAATGAACATTCCAAGATAAATACTGTTGATAATATTAACCAATGTAATTGCAAGAATTCTAACGAATGTCCATTACGAAACCATTACGAAGTGTTCAACCAACTCTCTTGTTTATCTAAGTACTATTTCTACAATAGAGGATCCGACTGTTGAAAATTTTATATTGGCAGTACTAAGAAATCTTTTAAGACTATGTGATACCAACATATCTTATCCTTCACCGATAGTACTTATAAAAATAGTACTTCTCTTCCTAAAAGAAGCTAATAAAAATCCTAAGGTAAAATGGAATTTTTTAAAAAAAAAGCTAGAACATGTACATCTTTAAATGAACCCTATTTTCTATGCTTACATGAAAAATTAGAAATTATCAGATTTTCTCATAAAACTCTTTATTAAACCTGTTATATAGGAATAAAGTGTCGCTGCCAACACTGGAGTTTGAACACAGATCACCAGAGAGCAAACACAGGCGATCCCATTTTGAATAAGTAAATCACGAAAGGAAATGTATATATGGGAATTAGCGTGGCGTCTAAGGGATCACTATACGGATTACTATTCGGATCACTATTCGGTGGTTACTATTAGTGCGAGTGTTATTCGAAGACGTCTGAAACCAGTATTGTTCGACGACGTTACTATTGTTGTATCTGCGATTACTAAGTCTCTACTACAACGAGCATTACGAAAGTGATGAGTATTTGTTAACATTACAAAAGTGGCAGCGAATGTTTGTTGACATCACAAAAAACCAAAGAAGTGAATTTGAGTGTAAATTGTAGGCATAGTCAACCTTTTACCGTACAATGTGTTTAAACTTTGAATTTGGTAATACTTTTTCTTAAGGTAATAATCAGCAGATGAACAGCGGTGCACTTTATATTGTTTACTATTCTATTTGTAAGATTCATTTTCATTTAATACAACTGTATTAATGTTTAGTTAGTACTATTAACATCTTACATTGATTAGTATTATTAACATCTTATATGTAAGCTCTTTATTTAGCAGTTGCCTATTAATTTGCCAGAGTAGTTTTGTATTTATGATCTGGTTTTTTGTTTTTTTTTCAAATGATTAAGTTATTTCTTAAAAGGGGCCTTTTATTTATGAACTACACAATTTTATGTAGCACATTTGGGTAGCAATCCGTTTTATTTTAAATAGAAATAACTTGCAGCCGTTTTTGATGAATCTTGCATATATATATATATATATATATATATATATATATATATGCGTGTGTGCGCATATTTTTTAAATTTGTCATTTTGTGCGAGAAAGAGCTTAATATCTATCTATCTATCTCTCTCTCTCTCTCTCTCTCTATATATATATATATATATATATATATATATATATATATATATATATAAACAGTGTGAATATGGGAATCAATACTGTATGGTGACTGTCAATTTCAGACCTCAATCGTGGCGCGGTTTTAACAAAATATTGATAAGCTGAGTGTTTTTACTTACTTAAATGCCCTTTGCATTATACGTCATTAAATACGACGCTTTTGTATATCTCCGGGGAATTGTCTTCATTTAATAAATAAATAACCAACTAAATAAAAAGCGAAACTTATTTTTCAAAATACTTTGGTTGGAATATGAAACGATACTTGTAACTCATTTTTTTTCTCCAGTCTATTTTTTTTCTCTTTCAAATTTCAATTTTTCCTCTTTTAATGTCTGGAATTTGTTGTTTTAGTCTACAGTCATTTAAAAATTAATTTACTGAAAATTAAGAGTTAAAAAATAAATAAATAAAAAGCAAACGGTTCGTAAAGAGTGAAGAACGTAAAAACAAAGCACGAGAAAAAAAAATAAAGAGTCAAAACTAAACAAATCCCTAAATAATATCTTCAGAAAAATCATTGAAGTGTTGGTGAAATATAGTAAAAAAAAAAAAAATGCAACAAAAACGAAAAAAAATAAAACTGTTGTTTATCTGCAATAACGAGTCTATCACACTTTGCTACAAGCAATGATGTCATGATGACGTCATTTCCAGACCTGTTTTGTTTATACCCGATTTCTAAACCCCTCCTTCCTATCCACACACGCACTTATGTGAATGAGTTTACGCGCCTCAAGATTTTGGAAATATAATCTTAAAACTTTATTTTAATTTCACGAATGGCTGTACATTTCATAACATTAATTAATTTTATATATATATATATATATATATATATAAAGAATGTATGAACATAAAAAATGTCTTAATATATATATATATATATATACTCATACGTAAAGCAAATGCGTAAATATTCATATTCACGTAGGTATTTACAAAGTTTAACTTAGTCTGATTCAAGGTCGGGTTACCTAGTGAGAATGAAGCTGGTCTGACAGATTGCTTTGCTACTTGTTGATCCATAGCCAGCGCAGTTGTTTTTTTGTTTGGGGGGGGGGGTTACTCATTTAATCGCAAGGAAGTGTATAAAGCCACTAAGAACCAAAAGATTACTGAAAATGAAGGAAACTGCGAAAACGCTAAAAAGAACAATAAAAAAAACAGGATTAAAATGGACAAAGGATGACGGTTGACGTTGCATTGAAATTTCTGAAAATGGTATTTGTTAGGAAAGCAAGAAGCTGGATGATGGTTCCACAAGCGAAACGTGCGAGAGAAGAAACTAATAGAATAGAACCTACGGTTACATCTAGCAATTGCAACAGAAAAACAACGGGACCTAACTGCCACTCTAGTACTAAAAGCTGGAAGAGAGATCCACAAGCGAAAAGTGCAAAAGAAGAAACTATTAGAATAGAAATTACAATTGCATCTAGCAATTTCATCAATAAAATTATGAGACCAAACTACCAATCGAGTACCGTGCTTAAATTCATAAAGTCGATGTACCAAAGAGGAAAAGTTCATCAGAACAATTGCGGTGAAAATATTTATTAAAAAGGCACGAGGACGTTACGTTGCGGCAATGGGAAAGTCACTGAAGTCGATATATCAGGTCATGACCTATAATGTTGCAGATTCATTAGATTTCATCAATAATCTCTAAATACATGGCAGAAGTACCAGACCAGGTGTGGCAACAATATTCAGTTTTACGGGCGAATTGGAAACTTATAAAAATGCAAGACAGATTCGGGTGAGAAAAATCGTCTTGCTCGACCAAATTTCTTAACAGTAAACTGAGCACTTGACTTTATATAACGGATTATCGGAGGAAATGTTAAGCCGAAAAGACACAGTGACTTACTCTCCTAGAGATTAGCATATGATGGAAAGCAAAAAAAAAGGTTCTCTTAGAGGATTAATCTTGGCAGTTTCTTGCCATTAAGACAGAAGTAAATACGTATGCCATCGGTAGAAATATCGAATCTGTCACAAGGAAACGGTTGCAAAATGCCGAACAAGAACGGAACGCACCAGCAGTCGTAATATTCAACTTGGCGTTCGAGCTAACCAGTTACAAGGTCTATGTATATCTGGCCACTCGTATGCGAGGGTACGCGTCTACTAGGCCGGCTAGCCAATCCCTATTGAGACGCTTGCTCAGGTGCATTTAGGTTTATTCAACACCTACAGAGACCAGCTGTGGTTTATACTGTAAATATGCTGAGCAGACCTTCGTTACAGTTTCTGGGAAAGAGTGTGTTGTCTAGCGTCGTCAACAATTTGAAAAAAGCCACCACGCTCAAGCCCCCGGGCACGATGACTTGTGATTTCGTGCTAGCACAGCTGTCGACGGCCTCAAGGGTTCCGTCTACCCAATTTATTTCACAAGGCACTTTCTAAAGGTTCCGCAAGCTAGGATCCACCTCCTCCAGTTCGACAAATCGACGATGGTGAGATTCGATCCCGGGTCTCAGAATGCGAACGTTCTAACCACTCGGCCACGTGCCTATGACAAGATCTAAAATGATATTTAAAAAGCCCAGTTCAGTACAGGATCCATTATTAGCGGCTACAATCTTAACATACGATATACAGATGATACAGGGTGTTAATAGCTGACATGGGAAGGAAAGTACAAGAACTACCACAGAAGGTAGTGAAGGAAAGCGAGAAGAAAGGAATAAACATCGAAAGAATACAGAATGGATGTTTGTTAGCAAAAAGAGCAGACCAACAGGCAAATTGGAGATACCAAAATCAGTATATATATATAATATATGTGGCCATTAGCGGATCTTAAATGCCACTTAAGATTATCGCTCAAACTTTCATAACTGAATCAATAAGTTGTCAGATTCCCATACGTCGAAACCGACGGGAGAGTCCATTATTATTATATATATATATTTAATTAATTCATCGAGTCTGATAGAAACCTCAACAGAATGCAGAAAGCACTGGACGGCCGTTTCGTCCTATATTTGGGACTCATCAGCAGTGCGCATCCACTACCGAGAATTGAAACCCAGACAGTTGGTTTGTCAAGCGAACATCCTACCAACTGTTCCAAATGGGCCTCGGTGACGAAGAGATTCCAACTCCTACTAATTACTATCTGTGTTTATGTGGACCTGGAACCACATCAATTAAGAGGAGGTTATACGCTCCTCAAAACCTCCCGATCAGAGGCCTTGCTGCCGGATGTAGTTTATCGTTGATTTTTTTTTCAAAGGGCAAAAACTGCGACGCTGAAATTCAAAGACGCATTGAGATAGCAAAAGAAACCTTCCAGGTGCTAAACAAAGTATTAAGAAACAGAAATATTTCGTTACAAATTAAAGAGAGCACTGAACTGTCATGTAATATCGGTTCTCCTATACGGCAGTGAATGCTGAACAATCCCTAAGCAAATGAAGTCAGTTCAACAGCAACAGAAATGTCGTTCTACAGAAGGATGCTGAAAATACCATAGACCGAACATGTGAGCAATGGCGAAGTTTTAGAAAAAAATGGAAAGAAAAAGGGCGCTTATACATAGCATCAGGAAGAAATAGATGGAATCTTTAGGGCATATAATGAATAAAGAGGACTTGTAAAGTTTGGTACACACAGGAGAGATTGAAGGCAAGAACTACAGAGGGATACAACGCAAATCTTTCCTGGCGATCTTGAGTAAATGGATGGCGGTACAAGGTTTAAGAGAGGTAACAAAAAGGTAACATTTATTAAGAGCTTCAAAAGACAGGAATGTGTAAAGAGCCATGATTGAAAAACGAATACAACCAACAAACGCTGATATTCACTTTGAAATATTAACTTTCGCCTCTACCCCATTTTGTGGATTTTTAACAGCAAACTAATTATCAGACATTCTTTTTGATTTGACTTTAAATTTATTCGACTGAAATCCGTCTACGCAAAACATATACAAGTATTTGATGAGACTTGTCAATTTTATACTATATTTCTGTTTCAATTCCATCTTCCGAGGTGTTGCCTACGACAGTTATTTCAAAATGCGTTAATAGAAATTGAGAAGTTAGTATTTTAATGCATTATTTTTGGTACAAATTAACTGACAAATTTAAATTTAAGCGAAGCTGCACTTAACGCCAGTCCATATATTAATTCATAATAGGTTGCTTTTACAACATTTTGCACCCATTGAGAATTAAAATCACTATTTAGTAATAATAGTCAACCAGACTAGCCCTACGAAACATTACCATTACCCACATGCAAAGAAGTTTTATGCACTGTTTAAGGCCAAGGACAGACTAATCAGTTATATTCTTTACCGCTTTTATTTTTACGAGTTTCCCGGGTCGTTTGTAACTGTCTATAAGTGCCGCCGGATCTTTTATACTGGTTATGAACAGAGGCCATTTTGGTATTGCGACAAGGTGTCACGGTTAGCAAGCATCTCTCGCCAGATCAATGGCGATTGTTTAGTGAATTCGATCCTCACTATGTGATCCATTAAATTGCCCTGAATAACGGATTTTTTACTTCACAAATTCGCATTTTTTTAAATGTATACATTATAAAACTAGGCACATATGGCTCTCCACAATTTCCTATCCCTTTCGGCCATCAATATTGTTTCTCTATTTGCCAAGTCTCCTTGCCCCTCTTTCACACAAGTACGTCAGATAGGTGGCTCGCCTCATTCCCTGATATCTCTTGCTATTATGTATGCCCTATGAGAGTTAAGTTTCCCAAGCCCTCTTTCCTCATTTTCTGTCTATATTTCTGAGATGAGATATTATGTACATTATTTACATTATTCGGACTATTGTCCTTATCTTTGTCGCCATATTTATTACAACGTTTCGGCCCTTCAGTATCGGTCTATATTTCTGAGATGAGGTATTATGTACATTATTTACATTATTCGGACTATTGTCCTTATCTTTGTCGCCATATTTATTACAATGTTTCGGCCCTTCAGTATCGGACTATTACATTATTTCATTATTTTGTCCTCATCTTTGTCGCCATATTTATTACAACGTTTCGGCCGTTGTACGCTCCGGCATTCTAAAATAAAGGGTTCATTTCGACATTCCAACCAACTGAAGAAGGCCGGAGCGTACAACGGCCGAAACGTTTTAATAAATATGGCGACAAAGATGAGGACAATAGTCCGAATAATGTAAATAATGTACTCTTTCCTCATTATGTGTTCAAGGAATTTCACCTCCCTTTCTAATTCTTGTTATAAGTGACCAATTTTCTTGCCATTTTCTTTAAGACCTCTTTGTTGGTTACACGCTCCGTCCATGAAATTCTCAGTATCCTTCTGTAGAACCAAATTTCTATTGTCTCAAGTATCTTTTTCAGCTGTGAGGAGATCGCCCAGCAGCCACATAAGAGGATGCGTATCCCATAGTTTTCCAGCACTCTTTTCTTTGATTTTAATGAAATCTTTCCGTCTCTTAGTACATTGCTTAGCTTTTGGAAGGCATCTTTCTCTAATCCAGTGCGTATTTTTCATTCAATTATTTTTTTTTAGATAATGATTTAGCGATACAGGTCTTACAAGTCAAACCCGTAGCTGGGTGAGAAGTGGGTTCATGCCTTTTCCAAAAGTATTTGCGCATAAGTGAATATAACGAAACCAACTAAAATTGGAATTCGGTTCTCCTTTTAACAATTCCGAGGCGTTATCCATTACCTAACAAGTACATCAAAGCTTACAGTACGTGGTATTACCAAGCGGTCACCCATCTAGATACTGACCAGGCTCGACGTTGCTTAACTTCGGAGATCGTGCAGAAACCGATGTTACCGTAAACCAATTTGTGTTGCCTTGATGTGACAATACTTATAAATTTTCTTCAACTAGAGTAATTTATTTTTGTTCACAAATCGCGAAGGCTATTAGGGCGATGTGATTAAATATACTTTAATGCTTAAAAAAATTATTCAGTATTATTGCTTAGGTAATAAGCATTAGAACATAGCACAAATATCTATATTGTAGAAAAAGGACAATATACGCATTTTTTACGTATTTATGATTATTTTTAAATTTATTAAAAACAAAATTCTTTTACAGGTAGTTATGGTTAATATTATTACATTAATTACCAATTTTTTAATTAGCAACTATTTGTGCTTAGTTGTTGAGCCGTCTTGCGTATGACGATAAACGTCCTGAGTAAGACAATAAACTACATGCGCCAGCAAGGCCTCTGATCAGGAGGTTTTGAGGAGTGTGGAACCACCCTTAATTACTGGTGTTCCCAGGTCCATCCTGTCAAGTGGTAGCACTTGTTTGGGTCCCAACTATGGATAAATAGTTAACCCCCAAACTGAGGTAAAAAAACACTATGGAATTGTAAAATTAGGTTTTAATACAAGAAATACTTTGCAAAAAATTATTACCAGCAATAAATGTTTGAAGAAAACTTATTACCAGCAATACATTATTACCAGCAATACATTTTTGAAAAAAAATATTACCAGTAATGCATTTTTGGGAAAAAAAATATTGCCAGCAATAAAACTCTTGTTTAAACCAAAACAAACTAAACTAATCCGTTGTTGACATTGATAGCTATCTGCTGATTTGTTAAAATTTTAGAATAATGCAATAATAAAAATGTTAATTTAATCTCTCTGATAAATGTCGAGATCTCTCAATAAAAATTAATAAATAAAAAACATGCTGTTACTTTTACCGCACCCTGTATTTAAAGAACGGTTAGTTAAAAGGATACATTCATAATTACAACTGACTCAATTCATTAGTTAATAGTAAGTAAAAGTAGTTCACTCGAGGGTGGGCAGAAAAGTTTATCGTCTGACTATGAAGGAGTGATGCTAGAGCTGTGAAATCTTGCATGAGTTACTTTCAAAGTTGCTTAACATCGGTAATCGTACGAGAACTGGTATTTCAACGCTATATGGCCGTCAGCCTAGATTGAGAGAAAGCGAGCCACCGTAACAACGCATATGTTTGATAAGGGGTTTGGGGAGCTTATTTTACGATATGACAACACTTTTTTTTTAATTATTTAATGATAAATTTTGTATGGGACTCTTAGTTAGGATCGAACTCACTACCTGCTCCAACCAGCCTTGATAACTACAACGCTACGCCGATTTGTCTTTAGAAAGTGAGCAAGGAGGGTGATGTCATTCACAAATTTAAATAGTCAGTTCGTCAGTTCTTAAGATAACTGTTCCACCTGTAAAAAAAAAGAGGAAAAAAATGGGGGGGGAGATTTTTTTTTTTTTTTTGTAGATTAACAGCTCAGCTCTACTTTTCAAGGACGTTTGAAAGAGGGACCTGAAACTCACAGGCGTCAACTCTGATTGCTGGTGTGTTGGGTTACAAATGGTGATTCTCTCCTTTTCGTTAAGATAGTCACGGAGATCACGTGACGGACGATGAATGACGTGTATATATGATGAATGTGTATATATCTAATTTTGTGTACGACTTAACATTATAAATCTCTCAGAGAACCAAGAATGTTTATTATTCTTTTTCCATTCAGCTATTCCGTCCTGTCCGTGAACTACGGTGTTTTATATCACGGATATGACAACGCCATTAATGAGACTAATGTAATTGGGTAAATAAATATTTCTTTCCCTCGCTCTCGTTACACTGGGAACAACTAGCAAATGATTGCAGGCGACTGGCGCCATGTTGTTCAAGGTGGACTAATAAAGGGCAGGAAAAATGAAACCAACTGTTAGAGACCAGAACGGAGAAATCTTCGAACTTCATTCAACATTTCAGCATAGCCTGCCATACCCGCAGAAGAGAGAGCCATGCAAAGATCGAACATTTTACTGACTCCTCACGGTATTTAAAAAAGAACTAAATTTTGATCAAACAAGGAGGGGCTACCATTATCTTTGGTGTGGTTGATTCATTTTCTACCGTTTCTCAAACACACACACATACACACACCCACACACACGCGCGCGCGCGCGCGCACACACACACACACACACACAGATCCTGCCTTTTATAGCCAGAAAATATTTTTAGATAGTAAGAATAGGTAAAGGCGGATATCATTATGTTTTTCTAAGAGAAATCTTTCTGATTAAACTATAGCTGGTGAGAGAAGAGGTAGAGTCATACTTTTCCCAAGGGTATTTGCACGGGTGAATATAACGAACCCAACGGGATTTGGAACTGGGCTCTAAGGTTAATAAAATCGAGATACGGGTAGCTCAAGAAACAAAACAGGTCGAACATTCGTTTACGGCTAAAAAAATATCCTTCATAATTGCCTAAAGTATGACAAGAGAAACAAAACTTAACGGTGGTGTTACGGGAGTCGACTGTAAACCTCATAGGCTGACCAAGATGCTCTCATAGAATGTGACCAAATGAGGTTTATTTTTCAACGTCGTTCCACTTTCAGTCCGCACACTTCTATCGGTGTTACAGTGCTTGGAACTCATTGGTGAATAATCTTTCATTATGTTGGTCAAAAAAGACATCAATGGTTGATATGATGTCATCATCACTGCGATACTGGATCACAGTCAAGTGTTTTTCATGTCGGGAAGCAGATGATAGTCAGATGGGACCCGATCAGGAGAATAGGGAATACGAGCAGTTCAAAACCCAAACCATGTGAAACTGCATTTGAAACCAAGGACATTTTTTCTGGAGACTTTCATCAGATTTCCTGGGCTTTTGGAACTACTTCAACAAGTTGGCATAGTACTCTCCATTGGTGGTATGGCCCTTTTGAACACAATGACTTTTGCATCCCCCAAAATTGAGGCCATCACTTTCTTTGAAGATGAACCAAACTTGGGCTTCTTTAGAGCAGGTGAAGAGTGGTGTTTCCACTGCATGGGTTGTCTCTTTGTCTCTGGATCAAATTGATGCACACAACGCTCATCCTGGGTTAGGAAACGCTCAAGGAAATCAGCTGGATATATTTGAAACAATGTCAGCTTTTCCCGTAAGTTCATGAGCCCGATGCGCTTTTGGTCAGGTGTCAGAAGACGTTGCACCGACCGAGGAGAAACCTTCGTCATACCAAGTTCATTATGCGAAATATTCTCAACAATCTCACGTGACATGCTAATATAGTATTGGTTATGTAATTTTTAGTCAGTCGCCTGTTATCCATCAGCATGTTTTTCTTTGGTGGTAGCGGTTGCAGGAACTCCAGACTTTGAATCATCTTCAAGACTCAGCCTCCTCCTCGTAAATTCAGCTGCACGCTTTTACACTGCTGATAAAGCTGAAACGTCATCCCTTAATGTAACAACCATGTCTGCATGAACGTCTTTGGGAGCTAAACCCTTTCTCTGCAGGTACTTGATAATATCACGATGACAAATTTTGTCCATTTTTAACAGAAGTCGCTGCTGGTTACTTTTGATGTTATCTTTGTACAGCCAGATGTTAGTTTACCCGAAAAAAAACAATGCAGTTATTAATAAGAACAGAAATTATCGTATAAATTACCATATATAATACGCATTTTTTCTAAAAAATAATAAGCAAAAACATCGATGCGTATTATGCACAGCTACAAAAAATCTTTTAAAAATTGCCGTAAAATAAAATAAGAATTATCATAAAATTACATTAGAATAATATTAATCTATGTTTAAAACCATTTTTTTAAATAAGAGCAGGAAACGCTGGTCGTAATGAAATTAGAGAGGTACAATTTATAGGGTTTGATTACAAAACAAGGGGTGCGTATTATGCGTGAGTAGAAACATTTTCCCACACTTTCAGCACAATTTCAGGTGTGCGTATTATGGATGAAGGCGTATTATACATGGGGAATTAAGGTAATACATGCATGATTTCACAACTCTAGCATCATTCCTTCATAGCCTATAAATATTTTAGCCTACACTTGTCGTAAACTACTAATTTTTACTTTTACTTACCATTAATAAATCGAATCTTAAATGATTTCTCTTTTAGGGTACTAGTTGTAATAATATACGTATAATCTTAACAGTTCTTTAAATATAGAGTTTAGCAAAAGTAACGCCTTTTTATTTTATTACATTTTATTGAACAAAAATACATTACAATCGTTTAAGAAAACTTATAAGCATTGTCATATCAAAACATGATTTTTGTTAAGATTAACAAACTATTTAACATGTTCAAAATTCTTCCAGTCATGTTTAGTACAAAGGTGAATCCTATCGGCAACAATTCTACAGGGTACGATGGATAAATTATCGTCTAAGTTACACAAAAATGAAAATAACTTTTAACAGATATATTTACCAAAATTACACAAACATATTTTGAATTACTAAAGAGTAATTCTATTCAATAAAATCGCCACTGGCTTCAACCACGACCTCCAGACGTCTTCAAAATCTCCTGAAACTTTTCTGGGCGGTCTCTTTGTTCAAGTTGGTGAATGCTGTCATAACCCTTACTTTCAATTCATCTTTGGTGTTACAAAGAACTTTGTTAGTCTCTCGCAAAAAGTAGTAAAAGTTAAATGAACTAATATTTCTTCTGTGGAAATAACATTACTTCTTCTGGCCACCTTCAGATACTTTAACGCCTTAGTTTGCCAATAAATATCGTATTACAGGGGGCGATGGATAAAGTGTCGTCTAAATGACACAGAAATGAAAATAACACTGATTTCTCATTTTAAATGATATATTTACCAAAATTACACAAAAATATCTTGAAATACCAAAGAGTAAATTTATTCAATAAAATCGTCATTAGACTTCCATAAATCTCTCTGTACATTCATATCTGCTCATGGCGTATCAAATGTAAACAAATGACGTCACACATTATGAAATGGAAAAAGTCTGACAATTATTTTAAGAAGATTCATGGAAGATTGAAGTTTAAATACTGTAATTTCGACCTTGCTAACTCTCTTTCGTAGCCAAAATCGGTAAAGGCACGTCAAGCTAAATGACGGTTCCGTATAAGATACAGGTTCGAATCCTGTCGGAGGACGAATATTTTCTGTGAAAATTTCTCGGACTTTCAGGCCGGTAAATGTTGTTTAATACTGTTTATTATAAAGAATAATGCCGGAGCGTAAAACATGAATGGAAAATTGGGAATATGACAACACAGATGAAGGTAACAGTCCGAACAATGTAAATAGTGTAAATAATTCCAATATCTCATCTCAGAAATATAGACAGACTAGCAGCATGGCCCGGCGTTTCCCGTGCTTGATTCAAAAATCGTACGACTCATACACCAATCGCTATCACTTGACTTGAAATATTTTTGCCCTTCCTTTGCCTTTAAAGGAGTGCCCTTTGCCGTGAGATGTTTTACATGCCTTACTTCTTGCTTATCTCACACTGCGAATATTTTTCCAAGCTCTATACTAAACATTAAATCTGGTACGAAAAAAGAACTAAACAAAATGAACACAAAACGACCAGCTTTAAAAAAAGGACTCGTAACTGGAAAAACCGAATGAAAAAAGAATGTTAACAACAAATATTTTTTCACACCCAACCCAGTTCTGCGGAATCAGAATCAACGTTGAGTTTAAGCAAGCGAATGAGCCAATTGGAGTAAAGTGCCATGCAGATTTAAATTTTTCCCACTTGTGACGAATGCAGCTATCGATTTTTTTTTTTTTTTTTTTTTTTTTTTTTTGCATGCTAGCATGCTAGTTAACATTCGTGTCAGTCAGCTGTTGGCTCTCACGCTGGCCAATAGAATCTTCCTGCCTATTCGTGACAGCAAGCTATAGGCTCTCGCTCTGGCCAGTAGAAAATGGCCGCAAACTACTTGAAAACTGCTGTAGAAGCATGAAAAAATCGATTATTTCCACTATCGATGGGAGTTGGGAAATGCAATGTCGGTCTTGGCCTTTGCGCTAACTTGGAGCATGTGCATGTAAATTTTGGTGCAAATCCGTCGAAAATTACGGCCGTGCATTCATTACACACACACACACACACACACACACACACACACACACACACACACACACACACACACACACACACACACACACACACGCGCGCACACACACACACACACACACACACACACAGATCCTGCCTTTTATAGATAGAGATATTAAAGGAGTGAATTTGGCAACAAAGATGAAGACAACAGTCCGAACAATGTAAATAGTGTAAATAATAATGTTGGTAATATTTGAATAAATACTCTGAAATTATTATGGAGTTAGATTATCTACAAGTATCGTTAGTCTACATTCTCTGACTAAACATCCCCTCAACAGATCGATACTTCCCTGGTCTCCGTCCCGGTGCTGATGGTACAACTAGCTTAGACCAGCTCTGACCAGATTGGACAAGCTATGACCAGCTAAGACCAGCTTAGAACAGCGGTCCCCCGTTAAAAACTGACCTTGTGTCACAACCTGACTCAGTGGAGGGTCAAGTAAATATCCATCACCTCACCAAATGCCTCAACTTCACATATAAGACCCGGAATTTTATGAGACATTACTTTTATGCCATCAAATACGGTATTTTCCATCGATATGTTTTGTTTTTGCAAGTACATGTAGCCTACGGCCTCGTAAACGTTCCTGTATCCAACTATGTGTGAAACTCTGCAAATCAGCTACAGAAAACCTCGAAATGTTTCATCTGGCAGTTTCTGAATAGTTTTGGGATCAGTTCAAGGCTAGGAGAGTTCAAGATTATGAGCGCTGAAAGCTAGCAAACATCAGCAAAACGCCAGTAAAATTAGAGGAAAAGAAAATTCGTCAGTTCATCCATGAGTTTTGTTTCCCAACAATACGTCAATTCTGTCCCATGATTGGAATCAATTATGGATTCTATCAAAAGATCCTATTCCAAGAATTTCCCATCACTTTATACATTGTAAATGTATTGTTAATGATCTGAATAAAGATGTACATAGTAAATGATTTTTACTGTATAATGCATTTAAAATCAAATGAAATGGACTTTTAGTGGTCAGAAATTAATTCAAGTATAAAAATAAAATAACTTTCTCCTGGGTATAAATTTTATTTTCTTAATTTATTTACTAAGAACCGAACTTTTGAGAATTTGAACGTCATTTTTATCTTAATTTTCTGTTTAAAACACTAAACACAGATAATGAACTCCCTGTTAGGCGTATAAATTTCTTTAGTGCCCAGAAAAGACTCGACCCTACCGTGTGTTTTTAGAGGCACTGACGTGGCAAACACATTTGGTGTCAAATATCTTCTTTTCTTTTTTTATTATAAGAACCGCAAAAAAACAGTCAAAGCTTTTATTTCATCTTCTTTCACTTCCTTTTTGGCTCTCTGTTTTTTTGGGGGGGGAGGGAGTTGTATTTTTTTTTGTTTTTTGTTTTTTTTTATGGGAGTACACTTCTCCCTTTTTTTTTCTTTTTTTACTTTCTGTAAGAGAATACTTTACCAATACGTAACTTTACACGTTTATGCGAAATACTAAACCCATTTTAACTCTGATGAGACAATGCTGTCTAATGTCGTTTGCCATTACCATGACAACAAGTGAAGTGGTAAAAATCCTGAAGGTGTGTACCGATCGTAAGAACAGGCATTTCGTTTTGTTATTTTTTATTTTATTTTTTTTTTTTTTTTTTTTTGGTCTCACAAACAACAAATCTAGTTTAGTTATTTTCTGGCTCTGTGCAATTTGCATTACTCTGCTGAAATCTCTGTGTGCTTGTATCTTTGAACATCACAACTAAACGGAAAGTGCCAGGGACCCTTTTATATGCATGAATAATCGCCAAAGCTCAAGGAATAATATAGGTTGTGTGAGGTTAACCTCGTTAGACATTAGAGGTTATCACAACATACCATTTCTAGCCTAGCCAGATTAAGTAATTCCAAACAAAAAGAATTAAAATACAGAGGTTACTATGAAGTACAGAAATGTTTTTGACCTCGCAAATAACAGCGGAGATGAGATCAAATTCGACGTCCAGAGTTCATGTTTAGCTTGCGGCCTTTATAGTCATTATAATCAAACATAGATGTTCTTTGAGGTAAATTGCTAAATGATCGGGAGTTTTTGTTGTTTGTTGTTTGTTTGTTTTTTAATCATTTCACCTCAGTTAAGGTAATAAAGCCACTAAGAAACTAGGGGCTACTGAGTGTGAGAGAATATGAAAAAAATAATATGAAGGAGAGAGAGTAATAAAAGAATAGGAATTAAGAAGACAGAAGCTAACAATTGACATTGTATTTACATTTTTGAAGATCAAAGTTGACTGGAAAGCAAGAACTCTGGAGAGCGTTCCACAAACCAGAACTGCGAGAGAAGACACTCTTAGCATAGAACTTACGGTTATATCTAGCCATTTCAAATGACACGATCATGCCGCCAATCTAATACTGCGCTTAAATTCATAAAGTCCAGGAATCATAGAGGAAAGTAATATTTATTTTGATATAATACAAAAATGTGGCACAAGGCCAAAAGCGAAGATAAAGGAAGGCTGGTCTTCAAACTTATCTTAAACTTAACTAGCCACGATTACTGACCCAAACATACCACAGCATTCCTTACACCAAACCAACACATTCTTACTTACAATTCTCACAACAGCCACCATAACACCTCAGAGTCTCTATGTAACCCTATCTAATTCCCATATGTACAATTTGTTTGTGAGGAGGGGTTGATAAAAACAACAGAAAGTTCAACAGAACAATTACCATGAAAGTATTTATAAAAAAAAGCGAAGCTACTTGAAGAACTCTTTGTGATTAAGAAGACAGAAGATAATGATTAACATTGCATTTAAATTTTTAATGATCAAAATTGACTGGAAAGCAAGAAGACGGGAGAGAGCTCCACAAGCGAGAAGTGCGAGAGAAGAAACTATTAGCATAGAACTTACGGTTCTATCTAGCCATTTCAAATGACGAGATCTTGCCGCCAATCTAGTACAGCGCTTAAATACCTAAAGTCTAGCTACCAAAGAAGAAAGTTCCCCAGTACAATTACCATGCGAATATTCATAGAAAATACACACAGAAGTTACGTTACGGTGGTGAGAGAATGACTGAAATCGAAATGCCAGGTCAAGACCGATAACATTGCAGATTCTTCTTCTATCAAGAATATGCATAGCAGAAGCATCAGACCAGATTTGGCAGCAATATTCAAGGAATGTACCAATGATTAACTATGTATATAGTATACACGTTATATATCATCCCTGTAGACAACAAATACCACCATACCACGGGTTGGCCCAAGCCCTGTGAGTGAAATTGGGTAGACGGAACGCTTGGGCGCCGTCGATAGCTGTGTTAGCACGAAGTCACAAGTCATCGTAACCGAGGGTCTGAGTGTGCTGGTATTGTTCAAATTATTGATCACGCTTGATAACACGCTCTTTCCCAGAAACTGTAACTAAGGTCTGCTCAGCATAGTTGCAGTATAAACCAGAGGTGGGCTCTGTAGGTATTGAATAAACATATATGCGCCTGAGCAAGCGTCTGCAATAGGGATTGGCTAGCCGCCCTATTAGGCAGGTATCTTCGTATACGAGTGGCCAGCTATACATACATACATACATACATACAGCAAATGTGTAATGCCGAACCACTGTCTCATTTCGCCAGATATTGCAAATAGATTTCCCCGGGTTGGCGATGCTAGACCCACAGCCGTTTGATTTTAAACTTAGAGTCATCCTTTTCCTAGAGGGGCTGCTTATCAAAACTAGGGAGTCTAGTCTGCTCAGCTGTTAATGCCTAGGAGTTGGCGAGAGAAGAGATGGATTTGTAACTTTCTTAAAGGTATTTGTGCGAACGTGAATGCAGTGGTTTTGGCGGCCATTTGAAATGACACGCCAATCGCACTTAACATTTGTCTCAGATTTCTTTCATCTTGTTTCTTTTGCTTGTTTTCACCTTGTAGTAATAAAAGACGTGATAATAGTCTAAAGCTGGCTGAATTTTCTAAAATGAAGCATAGTCATCGTTACTGATTTTTGACTCATCCTTTTTATCTTATTTCTCTTACTTGTAACAATAAACTATAAAAGGTTACCTGAATTTTTTTGTTAAATGACGCGTTGTCATGATTTTGGCTAGTTTTTTTTTTTACTCACTTCCGTTACTTTTTCTTGTAAATCTCCGTTGTTCTTCGACTCTTAGTTTTTTAACAAAATTAATAGTTTTCTTCTTTCTTTCTTTTTATGTGCCATGTCCTTTCAGGACGTAGGCGATCATGGCTCTCCACCTCCCTCTATCCCTTACAGCTCTCAACAAGTTCCTTTCTTCTGCTTCCTCGCGCAGACAACGTTCTGTCATCCACTTGCTTAAGGCTGCTAGGTACGCCATGCGTTGTTTTACCTTGTCTCTCTTTCTCTCTATTCGACCTGTGAATATCAGATTCTCCAGGCTCTCCTTCCTCATTATGTGTCCCAGAAACGTCAGCTGCCTCTTCCTGATATGAAGTACAAGCCTCCTCCTTGTTTGCATCCTCTCGAAGACCTCATCGTAAACTTCCCTCTGCAGAACCACATCTCTGTAGCCTCGAGTCTCTTCTTGATCTTTGAGGAAATCGTCCAACACTCGCCTCCATAAAGAAGGACAGATTGAAATCTTATTTGCAAGTTCGTTCTCTAGACTTTAACAAGTGGATATTTAATTTGATTCACTTTGGAGAACTTTGATCGATCAGGCCATTCATCAGTTCAGGCCAATGATCGATCAAACTATTGATCAGTTTAGGCTATTGATCGATCAGGCAATTGATCAGTTCAGGCCATTGATCGATCACGCCATTGATCAGTTCAGGTCATTGATCGATCAGGCCATTCGTCAGTCCAGGCCAATGATCGATCAGACCATTGATCAGTTCAGGCTATTGATCGATCAGGCAATTAATCAGTTGAGGCCATTGATCGATCACGCCATTGATCAGTTCAGGCCATTGATTGATCAGGCCATTGATCAGTTCAAGCCATTGATCAATCAGGCCATTAATCAGTTCAGGCTATTGCTCGATCAGGCTATTGATCAGTTCAGGCTATTGATCGATCAGGCCATTGAGTTTAGTTTTCACTCTTATGCAAAACTCATGTTAATATAAGTTAACATTTGGCAATTAAATTGCCTCCTCAAGGACACATGGCCCAGTGGATAAAGGCGTTGATTAGATCCAGGGACTAGACCCAAACAGTTGTGAGTTCAATCCCAGGCCACAGCAATGGTGAACCAAACACTTGGAGAGTTGAGTTAAAGGGAAATAACTGAGACATCCGGGAGAGGCATGGCATGTGGAACTAGAACAATCTAGCCCAGGTGGACGAAATAAAGGGTTCGTTTCGAAATTCAAATCACCTGAAGAAGGCCGGAGCGTACAACGACCGAAACGTTGTGAATATGGAAATGAAGATGAGGATAACAGTCTAAATACTGTAAATAATACGAATAATCATAATACTTCATCTCAGCGATATAGACAGATATTAACGAATATTTGTGCGTGTTAGTTTGCGCGTATGTTTGTTAAAAAGAAAGTGTGTTTACATATTCTTTGAAAGGCGCCATAAAACTTTAAATGTTTTTTTTTAACATTCACTCTACATTCATTCTTTGCTACGAGAGAAAGTATTTTTAATGACCATTAAAAGATTTGTTCCGATGCCATTTCAAACTTCGCTTCAACCAGAGCTAGCTTGGTAGCCGTATATAAAACTGCGCTTGTAAACTGAAAATATTTTTTGAAATACGAATGAAAGTATAAATTACCAAAAAGACTGAAACAGAATAAATATTAGATGCCTTAATTCTCAGAGAATTTCTAAACCGGTTACCAATCTCATTACTGCTAATTCTGTTGGTTGTGAGTTGGGGTATTACTCGCAAATCAGTCGTATACAGTTATTCCCCACAAAATGGCGTTCTGCTTCTCTTTAGATAACATTAGGAGTGTTTAGTTTTAAGTTAGTTTTTCATTCTATCATGAGGATGTGCAGTTGGTATAATCGATAAGGGATTGGAATTCCAATCAGGTTCTTTATATTCACTTACGCGCAAATATTCTTGGGAAAGGTATTAATCCAACTCCTCCCTCGCTATGGGTTAAATAGCAGGACTTGTATCTGAAAAAAAAACATTGTTATTCAAAGTAAAATATCGTTAATGCAATATTCCCTCGCAAAAAGTAATTATCCTTACAATACAAAATGTTTCGTTTTTAAATAAAAAAGCAAAGAGTTGATAAACCGTAAAAAAAAAAACAAATCAGTCAATGTGCTTTTAATTTAGGAAAGTTAACTCAAACGTGAAAAAAAAAGATTTGTGCAGTTTATGGATGAGGTACTGTAAATGATCGAAGGTGACAAAAGTGGTTTGTGAAGTTTCGTGCTTGAGATTTTTCGTTTTTTAGTATATCGTAGCAGATCTCATATCAGGGCGTACTTTTAAAGATTTTCAAGATTGCCATATTCTGACGTTAATTTTAAACATTTAAATGATTAAAAAGAAAACAACGTTCATGTCATATCGTACATTAGAAAGATAAAAAAAAAAAAGCTACTCAGATATGAAAAGAAAAAATATTTGAGCAGTTTATAAGTTACGACGAGTGATCAAACATGTCCGCAGCGGTTTGTGAAATTTCGTGCTAAATATTTCGCGCTAGATATTTCGCGCTAAATATTTCACGCAAGATATTTCGCGCTAAATATTTCCCACTGAACAGTGATTCACAATCAGGTGGATAAATTGTAACTGACAGTGATTAAATAATGATATAGACTGAGAATAATCAGTGCTATATGACAAGATAGAATGAAAACATACTCAAAATAGCCATTTGCACGAGCTTGTTTAGATTACGTTATTCATTTTAATGTTTAGCGGCCATAAATTATGTATAAAAAACTCGGTGTTATTACACTTTCGCACCCACCTTAATATATGACACTGTCAACCACCAACAGGGGAGTCACCGTGAATCGAGTTATAAATGTAGCATGCCCAGGCTAAATTTAAAGCCATGAATGAACCCACCAATTTCTGAATACCTGGCGGAATTTATGTGGGGCTCTAAGGTTTGGGGATTCGCCTTTTTTTAAACTTCAGGTCACAGAATTTTATCCGTTGTTAAAATATTTATTTTTTGTGTTTTTTTTTTGTTGTTGTTGTTGTTGTTTTTTTTTTAGTGAATTAAGATCTTACCTTTACAGTGATAAAGAAAAACAGGTAAAAGTTTTAAAAATGCGTGTTTGATGTTCTGAACATGTTGAACAGGAAATAATGAACAGGAAAAAGTAATGAGAGAAATAAAATAGTTGGGGGGGGGGGGGACATATAGAAGTGGGGATGCGAAAGTGTAATAGTACCAAAAACTCTATTATGGGTCATTTCCATGTATTTCGCTACTTAAACATAACGAAAATTTTACTTTTTATATGTTACTTTTTAAATATTTTTTTTAATATTTATATTTTTAAATTTATTTTATATTTATATTTTTTACATTATTATATGCTTCTTCTTATATGCAATGAAAAGTAAATAATTTACAACAACATGAAATACAATAGATTATGAAACAAGCAAAATGAACATCCACGAACTCTACAGGATGTCAGATCAGGGGAGTGTGGTGGCCATGCCAACGGCCCACCGTGAAGCATTGATCGAGACAAATGCGAACATTACGGGTAAAATGACCCTGTTGGAAATACCCTGCTCGTCTGAGTTGTAGGGGTATGTTATCAATGGCAAACTCTTGCAGCATTTGTAAGCAAGCATTTGCAGTCACCGTTGGACTTGTAAAGAAATATGGGCCAATAACACCCTGTGATGTCTGGTTATTGAGTATGATAAAGGATCGCGTCTACAGCAAAAAGTTAGAGACATTGAAGAACTCAAGGACAAAATAAAAGATGTAATATAAAACATTCTCCGTGAAATGTATGTCAAGGCACTAAATTGTACTGTTGATCGCTGATTTTTGTGCATCAATCGTGCTGATAGACAGGTAGAGACTGTTCAGTAAACTCTGAATAAATGATTCCAGTCATACTAATGTTAATATAATTTTGACTCACCCTCTCATACTAATGTTAATATAATTTTAACTCGTACTAATGTTAACATAAATTTGACTCACGCTGTATTTAATTGCGATATTTTTTAGAAATCTATAATTAAAATCTAGGTACTAAGATGTCATGCAAAGAGGTCATATCGTTTTGGGGTGATTAATTTGGTTTGGTTTGTTTTGTTTTACGGCATATCAACCTCAATGGGTCATTTAATGCCGACAATATTTTTCTCTTTTTACTGGTAATATTTTTGTTTTGTCAAAAATCTATTTTGTTAATATTTTTTCTCAAAAATGTATAACTGGTAATATTATTTTTTTCCAAAAACGTATAGCTGGTAATATTATTTTTTCAAAAACGTATAGCTGGTAATATTATTTTCCAAAAATTGTATAGCTGGTAATATTTTTTCAAAAACGTATAGCTGGTGATATTATTTTTCCAAAAACGTATAGCTGGTAATATTATTTTTTCAAAAACGTATAGCTGGTAATATTATTTTCCAAAAATTGTATAGCTGGTAATATTATTTTTTCAAAATCGTATAGCTGGTGATATTATTTTTCCAAAAACGTATAGCTGGTAATATTTTTTCAAAAACGTATTGCTGACAATAGTTTTTTTCCAAAAATGTATTGCTGGTAATAGTTTTTTTTTTCTTCAAAAACGTATTGCTGGTAATATTTTATAATTCTTTTTACCTCAGTTTCTGGGTTAACTATTTGCCCATAGCTGGGATCCTAACAGGTGCTACCACCCTGGGTCAGGGTGGACCTGAAAACACCGTTAATTAAGAAGTGGTCCCACGCTCCTCAAAACCTCCTGATCAGAGGCCTTGCTGTTGGACGTAGTTTATTGTCTTACCCAGAACACAGATGTAGTTTATCGTCTTACCCAGGACAGGTTTGGTTTGGTTTGGTTTGTTTTAAGGCATTTCAACCTCAGTGGATTATTTATTTTATTGCTGGTAATATTTTTCCTTCAAAAAGTTATTGCTGGCAATACTTTTTTTCTTCCAAAATGTATTGCTGGTAATATTTATTTTCTTCAAAAATATATTGCTGGTAATAATGTATTACTGGTAATAATTTTTCTTCAATAATTTATTGTTGGTATTACAACTTATTTTTACAATTTCATAGTGTTTTGACCCCAGTTGTGTGTTCACTATTTGCCCTTACTTGGAACCCTAACAGGTGCACCCCCCCCCCCACGAGTCAGGGTGGACCTGGAAATAACAGCAATTAAGAGGTGGTTCAAAACCTCCTGATCAGAGGCCTTGTTGTTGGATGCAGTTTATCGTCTTATCGTTTTGAGATGACTTTCTGTCTCTTCCTCGACTGGTCACCATGCACGAATCACTACGGATGCAACGTTGCAATTGCAGTCTTGTAAAAACAATTTTCCGTTGGCTACTCCATAATGAAGACCATCTGTGCGTGGTAATGAATGACACCTTTCTTGAGGTAGCACCGTAATTATTGCATGAAAAGTAGACTAAACACGATCGGCGTCTATCGTCGATGATAAATCCTGCTTATACCTTGAGATTATGAAATATTTCATGCAGCACAGATGAACAGATCGATATTATGGCCTGTTGAAAATTGGTTGTACAGATGATCAATTATTTTTGAATCCGCAGGCACCTAATCTCTAATAAGCTGAGGACCTCACAATTTCAGGAGTTAAAAGTCATTACCTTAACCCTAACTCTAATCACCTTCTTTTTCGCGCCACATCCCTACGGAATGTGGGTGATCATGGCTCTCCACAACTTTTATAGCTCTTAGAAATGTTTCTCTTTTTACCAGCGCTCTCATTCCCTGTTTTGTCTGTTACGGTTTTTGGGGTATATTACACGTAACTAGTGAGCGAGTCAGAATGACTTATTTCCCTTTATAGTCGACCAATAGAAGGTTGACCAATCAGAAGCCGCACAACGCTGTATTCGTCGTGTATAAAGGCGACCATCTTGTTTCCTCCTACCGGAAGGACCAAAGACGACCAGGGGAAGGATGAACTACACTCTGCTGTGATATCCACTGCGAACCTGCACTACGCTTTCCTACTGTCTCCGAAATATTCACTGCTAACCTCTGGATTCTATACTCGAGGACGACCGTCATGAAAATGTCTAACACTGTCATCCATTTACACAAGCTTATTTGTTCAGTTATTCGCTATTTTCTACTGTCACACTTGTCTTCAGTATGTACTCTGATTGTTAAATTCTCCAAGCCCTCTTTCCTCATTATGTCTCCTAGAGATTGCAACTGTCTCTTTCTGGTTCTAAGTATTAGTGTCTTTTTTGTTTGCATTTACCTCAAAACTTTCTCGTTATTCACATATCCACTGCATGGAATTCTGAGCATCCTTCTGTAGAACTAAATCCATGTTGCCTCAAGTCCCCTCCTCATCTGTGAGGAAATTGTTGAAGGAGTCATATCGGAAGACTCATATTATGTAACAATTCAGTACTCTTTTCTTTATTTCTAACGAAATTTTCTGGTTGGTTCATACTTTGCTTAGCTTTTGGAAGACATCTTTTAATATTAAAATTCACCTCTGGATTTCGAGGATTCATTTCCCGTCTTTTATTAAAATACTTTCCAGGTATTTAAATGTTCATACTTGCTTGGCTTTGGCATCTGCAGATTCACAGCTCGCATTTTGGGCTGTTATTTACCAATTAAAATCAATTGATTGATTGTGCCTCTGTTGTTTTATCACTCAATCAACTGCCTTGATTAAAATAACAAGAATGTTTTTCTTTCTTTCTTTCTTTCTTTATAATTAAAATTCGATTATTACTCTGTGTATATCTATGAAGAGATCTTTTGCATAAACAAATGCAAACAATTCAGTAACGTATATGAACTTAATATAACTCTTTAAGCTTATCCCCACATTACTTAAAGCCAATACATTTTACTATTTACTTGTTCTGAAATATTTGTTTGTTTAGATTAAATTTAATTAAAAAACGAGAGCTTTCTTAGGGCGTTATTTGCTTGCGTTGGCTTGTGAAAAATGTGACAAACAACACATTTCGCTAAATTTGATTTCGAATCGACATGTTACGACGGTTTTAGAAAGCCTAGCAGCGATGGGTTGGCATTATTTTACAAATCGGAACGATTTGCTTATGCAAACTTATTCGAAGGGGACGTAAAACGTTGCCATCAGATTTGCATTTTTCTATGTAATATTTATTAACTTTTTAGATGATGGGATTTAACTATTTGCCCATAGTTGAGAACCTGACAGGTGCTATCGCCCCGGGTTAAGGCAAACCAAGGCAATTAAGAGGTAGTTCCATGCTTCTCAAAACCTCATGATCAGAGGCCTTGCTGTTGGACGTAGTTTATCGTTATACCCAGGATAATGTGAGTGATTGTCGAACGTGTGGATGAAATTGATTTTATTAATCCCACGTGATTTTTCGTCGAGTTAACTAATCTCTGCTATGATTAGTCGGTGGGGGGGTATCTTACTCACACTAGTTTTGTTTGTTTGTATAAATATATTTTTATATCATGACCATTAGAGTATTATTTTGTTTAGATTTTTCTCAACCCAGCCGTCCACAAAGACTGTACAAATGGAATTAGGTAGGAATTCTTAGATGGTGTCTGTATAATACAGTCTTGTGTAGATGAGATGTTTTGGTGAAAGGAACAATATACAAATGAGTGGGTCAGTGATTGAGGCGAGCTAAGATAATCGATAAGACAAGTGAAGACCAGCTTCCCATATCCACAATTTGCCCTTGGGGTTCATTTTTATATTGTACAATAACTTTCTGTCCTGAAGATTGCATTCAAGCAGAAAAACAGTCAGCATTCAACAGTTTATTTGCTGGTAATAATATTTTACAAAGTATTTCTGGTATTAAAACCTATTTTTACACTTCCATATTGTTTTAGCCTCAGTTTGGGGGCCAACTATTTGCCCATAGCTGCCACCCTAACAGGTGCTACCATTCCGGGTAAGGGTGAACCTGGGAACACCAGCAATTAAGGGGTGGTTCCACGTTCCTCAAAACCTCCTGATCAGAGGCCTTGCCCTTAAATCTGACGTTCACATTTGTTTGTGAGGGGCAAAAATATAGTGGAGAAAAACCAGCTTTATTGAAGAAGTAATAATTATATCGAAAATTTAAAAAAGAAAGTCGTTTATTTGTTAATCCTACTCTTAACAGCTTGCATTTCAAATTAAAATGAAACTATCTATAATATGATGCATTTTATTCTTATTTAACAAACACAGTTTAATTTTGTCTGAATTTCTGGGATGAGGAGTTATCATTATTTATACTTGTAGTGAACGACTGTACAGGACAAAAAGTTACAGGGTTGTAAGCATTTTTTGCAACAGTCGATATAACATTAGAGAAAATGCCTCCAGAGAGCTTAGAGAATCTGATACTCACAGGACAGATTGAAGGTAAGAGTGATGGGCGGAAACATCGCATAATTTACCTGGCGAGCTTGAAGTAAAGTGTTGTGGATTCCGGGTTGAAATCCGGTACCAATAAATAACAAACGCCAAGAATGAATATATGGAAATAATATATTAACGTAATAATACAAACTGGTAATGCAGGTTAGTAGTTCCAGGAATGCGGGTTAGTAGCAAAATATATATAACAGTCTTTGGTATTGAAGTATCGCTGTATGACTTCTTACTGAGTCTGCCTGCTCGCTCACAGTGACTTTGCTCGCTACGTTCGTTCTGTCTGTCTGTCTTCTGTCACCTTCACCCTCGGTTGCTCTCGACTCTCGGGTCTTCACGTATCAGTAGTATATGTATATACTGGGTGAGTCCATTTGTGCAAAAAAGGGGAGA
Organism: Acanthosepion pharaonis; assembly: GCA_903632075.3. Lineage (NCBI taxonomy): Eukaryota > Metazoa > Mollusca > Cephalopoda > Sepiida > Sepiidae > Acanthosepion > Acanthosepion pharaonis. Next base: position 2,875,847 of record CAHIKZ030004545.1, read on the forward strand.
ACCCCTCAACATAAAGAATGGCGGAAGAAGCTTTAGGAGAGATTTTTAAAAAAAGACAAAATTTGTTAAAAACTACAGACGACAGGAAATAGTGGAGATCCACAATCCCCAGAGTCCGGAAGGGACACGGCCCAAGAAGTAATTTTGAGTTCAGTCCATTAAGCAGGTAGTACAGAATCAGACAGTGAGAAACAGTACCAGCAGTAACTAAGCAATACTAAAAACAACAGCGGGAACAGTGGAACGAGAACAATTAACCCCTATAGATTAAATAAATGGTTCAGTTCGAAATTCATTGAAGGTTACCCGGATCGTCAGACACCTGAAGAAGGTCGGAGAGTACAACGGCCTAAATGTTGTGACAATAGTAACAGAAATGGGGACATTACTCCGAATGTAAATACTGTCAGTTTAGCTAAGCACAAGGCTGGCGTACCCAGTGAGTATCGTATTCACTACTCGGTCCTAATGGTCGTTGTTACACCCATTTCGTACCGTCCTATTATTTACTACACATAGCTTAGTTTTGGCACACGGATACAAGTAGAGGCCACTTGCTGAGGATCAAACTCACTTCTAATTATTTATAAGCCCATCTTACTAACCATTACACTATGATTAATCTCATCACCAATAAGCTTAGCTTACTTTGGTACAGGACCAAAGGTACCAGGCACTCAGTGAGGGCCAAACTCACTACTCGTAGATATGGTCAATCAGACTAGATTACTAAATATTGTCCCAACCAGAGACACATGTTTTTTTTTCTTGTTGCTTTTTTTTTCTTAATTAACCAAATACTTTATTCTCGCTAGAAACCTACGTTTCCACGCCAACATATTGTCCCACCACCCAATTAAAATGCACTTGTGTAAAAGACATATGCTGTAGTTCATATGAAAAAGGCAGCAAAACGATATTAGTTTTGGTTTGGTTTGGTTTGGTTTACGGCATTACATTAATGGTTTATTTAATGCCGGCAAGATTTTTATTGCTGTTAATTTTTTTTTTTTTTGCAAAAAGTATTTTTTGTAATATTTTTTCCATAAAAGTATTTCTGATAATAATATATTGCTGGTAATTTTTTTTTTTTCAAAAAGTATTTTTTGTAATATTTTTTCAAAAAAGTATTGCTTGTAATAATGTATTGCTGGTAATATTTTTTTTAAATGTATTTTTTGTAATATTTTTCCAAAATGTATTGCTTGTGATAATGTATTGCTGGTAATATTTTTTTAAACATGTATTTTTTGTAATATTTTTCCAAAATGTATTGCTTGTGATAATGTATTGCTGGTAATATTTTTTTCAAAAAGTATATTTGTAATATTTTTTCAAAAAGTATTGCTTGTAATAATGTATTGCTGGTAATATTTTTTAAACATGTATTTTTTGTAATATTTTTCCCAAATGTTTTGCTGTTGATAATGTATTGCTGGTAATATTTTTTCAAAAAGTATTTTTTGTAATATTTTTTCAAATAAGTATTGCTTGTAATAATGTATTGCTGGTAATATTTTTTTGAAAATGTATTTTTTGTAATATTTTTCCAAAATGTATTGCTTGTAATAATGTATTGCTGGTAATATTTTTTCAAAAGTATTTTTTCTAATATTTTTTCAAAAAAGTATTGCTTGTAATAATCTATTGCTGGTAATATTTTTTTTCAAAAAGTATTTTTGTAATATTTTTTCACAAAAAGTATTGCTGATAATAATGTATTGCTGGTAATATTTTTTTCAAAAAGTATATTTTTGTAATATTTTTTCAAAAAAAAGTATTGCTTACGATAATGTATTGCTGGTAATATTTTTTTTTAATATTGCTCGTAATAATTTTTTACAACAATGCTTTGCTGATATTAAAAGCTGTTTTTACACGTTTTGACCCAGCTTGGGGGGGGGGTTAACTATTTGCCCATAGCTGGAACCGTAACACGAAGATCAAACACACTTTTAAAGATTTATAAGCCCAGCTTGCTAACCATTACACCACGATGAGTTTCATCATCATTGAACTTAGCTTACTTTGGCACAAGGCCATATCGGGAACTCAGTGAGGGCGAACTTATTACTCAGTAGTAATGATCAATCAGACAAGATCGCTTACTCCAACCAGAGACAACTGTTTGTTTTTGTTTTAATGGTGGGAGGGACTCTTTTCGTTTTGGATATTTCGTTTAGTTCTTACTTTCACTACTGTTCAGTTATTGTATACCATGTTTGCACTGAGCCCAGGAACACACTGCCCGGTTCAGGGATTGAACTTAGAATTATGTAACCAAATTTAAGAACTAACGCTTTAATCCAGGTGGTTATTATACCGTGGATATTCTTTGTGGGTTTACCCGGATTGACATATATCTGATGATGGTCGGTGTCCAAGTACACACTGCCCGGCTCAATTACAAATTCACGAATCACCGCTTTAATTCCTTAGGCTATCGTCTGAGAAAACTATTCCGTCTCATAATGATAATTCCTCGCCTGAAAAAGAAGTTACAGGTAAATTTTAGTTGTTTCCTGTCGTTTCTTGGTAAAAGTTTTATGTCTTTACAATCTTTTAATTCTTCCTTATCTTTTACTTGAGTTACTTAGACGACCTGATCTCGCTCCTGCTATGAATGTAAGCATTAATTTCTATATCAGGACCTGTGATTTCTATCACTTTTCTTCACTTTTCCAATGATCCTCACTCATCCTGATATGAATGTAAGCATTAATTTCTATATCAGGACCTGTGATTTCTATCACTTTTCTTCACTTTTCCAATGATCCTCACTCATCCTGCTATGAATGTAAGCATTAATTTCTATATCAGGACCTGTGATTTCTATCACTTTTCTTCACTTTTCCAATGATCCTCACTCATCCTGATATGAATGTAAGCATTAATTTCTATATCAGGACCTGTGATTTCTATCACTTTTCTTCTTTTCCAATGATCCTCACTCATCCTGATATGAATGTAAGCATTAATTTCTATATCAGGACCTGTGATTTCTATCACTTTTCTTCACTTTCCAATGATCCTCACTCATCCTGATATGAATGTAAGCATTAATTTCTATATCAGGACCTGTGATTTCTATCCTTTTCTTCACTTTTCCAATGATCCTCCTCATCCTGATATGAATGTAAGCATTAATTTCTATATCAGGACCTGTGATTTCTATCACTTTTCTTCACTTTTCCAATGATCCTCACTCATCCTGATATGAATGTAAGCATTAATTTCTATATCAGGACCTGTGATTTCTATCACTTTTCTTCACTTTTCCAATGATCCTCACTCATCCTGATATGAATGTAAGCATTAATTTCTATATCAGGACCTGTGATTTCTATCACTTTTCTTCACTTTTCCAATGATCCTCACTCATCCTGATATGAAATGCATTAATTTCTTTAAGGACCTGTGATTTCTATCACTTTTCTTACTTTTCAAGGATCCTCACTCATTTGAATGTCATTAATTTCTATATCAGGACCTTTGATTTCAATCACTTTTCCTTTTCAATGATCCTCACTCATCCTGATATGAATGTAAGCATTAATTTCTATATCAGGACCTGTGATTTCTATCACTTTTCTTCACTTTTCCAATGATCCTCACTCATCCTGATATGAATGTAAGCATTAATTTCTTTATCAGGACCTAATTTTATATCATTGTTTTTGTTCTTTTTAAGAGTCCTCATTTATCCTGCTATGAATAAAAGTATTAATTTCTTTATTAGGACCTATTTTCTGAGTGTAGCAACTGGAAAATCATTTGCAAACACCTCCCCGATTAAATGATGTGAACTAATTTTAGTGTAAAAATTCTTAAAAGCAACCCTCCTCTCAAAACCCTGAGACGATGGGCCTAGTGCACCTGCGTGGCGTAGCGGTTTGCATGACAAGTCTGGTCGACTACTGCTAATCAGTGGAGTGTTAATTCCTAACTAAATAACTGGGTGGCTAAATAACCAAACAGTGGTTGCACTGTCTAAAACTTAGAGTACCCTAACAATTTTTATGACCGATATATTCTGCGGCCTCCTTCAGTTATAACATACTGAAATAAGGTGAAAGATTTTTTTTCTTTTCAGTTTTTCAAAAAACACTTGGAATGATTAGGATGTTTTCCGCAATTATAATCAATATCTTCCATTTCTGTTATGCAAACCCGGATTCGGATTTCCATGCAGCCTCCAGGATTAAAGATATTTGTTTTCGGAAGGTATAATCCTGTTGCTACATTTTTAATTTGACCCCTTTTTTGCACTCCCTGAAACGTTACTAACAGTAATATTTATCGACCGGAAAAAATTGAAAAGCGAAGAAAAAAAAAGCTGAAATAAACCTTCAGAGACGTTTCGACTTGAAGTTACACTGTAAATCATAGTGGTTTCTCATCTTCAGCACGGATGCTCATTTTCAACCATGCCCGTCTACTCAGCCCCATTTGTGTTTCTTCAACACCCTCAGAGCCTACTCCAGGATTACATATTTTGCTGTAGAGTAGAACTCAGCGTACTTCCTGCTCTTCCCTACTACTGTGACTAAGGACTGCTTCTATTTATAAATATAGCAAGTAGCCACATTAGAATAGGATTTGAGGATTAGTTGATTTACTCAAGTTTTTCCATTCTCTGTATGAGTATTTAATAAACCTCTCCTTTGTTTTCTCTACATAGTCTTCTGTTCCTTCGATACTCTCTCCAAATACGGCCTTCTTAATTCTGTGATATTTTAAACAAAGACAACATTACAACAATTTTAAATTCAGATTTTTCTTTCTCTTGTATTGGTTTCCAAACTCGGCTACAGGGCTAGGTCTGACCTACTATTAAACACATAGCTGGGTATAATAGACGAGTTTATAACTTTCCCAAGGGTATTTCTGCGAAAGTGAATGTAATGATTTCGATCGGGATTTGAAACCGGTTCGCCGATTTCTTGTTTCACAGATTTAGCCATAACAGCACCTACACATCCACAGAAGGAATGCAACTCACGATAAACAGTGAAGATTTTTAAAGCTGCTCTATGTCAGGAAATTTATAGTCGGCGCGCCTTAAACAATGGACAATAGTTTAAATAATAATAATAATAATAATAATAATAATAATGATAATAATAATAATGATAATAATTTATGTGCAAAAGCCTTCTCTTACAGCTGATGCAATGTTTGCCTTGGCTTCGTTGTTTTTCCCTGTATTGCATTGTCCACTGTTATCGCTTTCCCAAATATTTTCTTAAGTTCAAAAAAGCAAAAATTAAATGTTAATTTTCAACAAACATTTTTTCGGCTACAAAAAGATCTAAAATTAGGTTAAGATCTGTTTGTTTTGATAAGGGAAATCCCTACCGAAGACTAATAATGGGGAGCAGGAGGAGGAAGAGGTGAAATCAAGCATTAGATGAATAAGAAGAAATCTAATAAATTAAAAATAAAAAGGGAGACAACAGAGACCAAAAAAAATAGAAAATAAGAAGGAATATAATGAAAATGTTGAAGACAAGAAAAAGGAATGAAGAAGAAGAAGAAGAAGAAGAAGAGAAAGAGGAAAAGAAAAAGAAGAAGAAGAAGAGAAAGAGGAAAAGAAAAAGAAGAAAAAGAGGAAAAGAAAAAGAAGAAGAGAAAGAGGAAAAGAAAAAGAAGAAGAAGAAGAGAAAGAGGAAAAGAAAAAGAAGAAGAAGAAGAAGAAAAAGAGGAAAAGAAAAAGAAGAAGAAGAATGAAGAAGAAGAAGAAGAATGAAGAAGAAGAAGAAGAATGAAGAAGAAGAAGAAGAGAAAGAGGAAAAGAAGAAGAAGAAGAAGAGAAAGAGGAAAAGAAAAAGAAGAAGAAGAAGAAGAGAAAGAGGAAAAGAAAAAGAAAAGAAAAAGAACAATCAGAAGAAAAGGGGAAAACAACGGAATGTTAAGACGAAGAAAAAATGGCAAGGAGATAAAGATAAATTAATAGAGGAGAATGGAAAAGAAGAAGGAATACGAGAGAGAGAAAAAACAAAAAGAGGCGAAGGAGAAAAGAAAAAGGAAAATGGGAAGACAAACAGAAGGGGGTGAAAAACGAGAGGGTAAAAAGAAGAGAGAGAAAAAGAAGGAAAGTGAAAAGACAAAAAGAAAGAGAGAAAAACGACAAAGAAAAATACAAAAGAAGAAGAAGAAAAACAAGGGTAACACGAGGTAAAAATAAGTGGAAACAATAAAAAGAAGAGAAATAGAAAAGCAAGAAAATCAAGACAAATAAAAGACGAAAGCAGGAAAATTAAGAAAAGAAGAAGTAAAAAGAAAGAAAAAAGAAAGAAAGAAAAAAAAAGAAAAAGGCAAGAAGAGAAAGAAAAAAAGAAAAGCGAAGACAGTGAAACGAAGAGAGAACGCTATGAATACATACAGAATAACAGGCGGAAATCAAGAAGAAAAACAGCGAGAAAAAGAAAATGAATGACAAGAAAAACAAAAACAAGACAAAAAAAGGAAAAACAGAAAAAGAAAAGAACAAAAATGAAACAAAAAACATCAGAAAAAAAAACAAAGTTTAGATAAACAAGAACAACAAAAAGTAAACGAGGAAAGGAAAAAAGAAAACGTAAAAAAAATGTAATTAAATGTAAAAGAACGACAATTTGCTATAAAACAGAATACATTAAAATAGACTACAGAATACAGTAAAATAGACAACCCAATGTTAGAGTTATGTAAAGGTAAGAATAATCAAGAGTGGTCTCCCCTTGTTTTGTTACTCTCCTCTTTGAGAGATCTATTTCTCTTTACTGGGACTATAAAAGGACACTATACGCGAACCTTGTATTCTTAGTTGAATAAAGCTTTCTTAAAGCCTACACCTGCGTACTTACATAGAAGGCGTCAAAATCGAGCAATTGCAGAATTAAAAAAAGAGAAAGACTATTTAGGAAGAGGTGCTGAAAAGTTCTAAGTCCCACCTACTTCCTAAAATCAGTATTCTGATGTTTAGTCAATAGGGTACTGATTTTGGAAAGTGAAGTCTAGACACTTTTAGCACCCACCTCTTACAAATTAATAAAGAAAACATACTCTTCGTCCAGTACAGAGCTGACTTTAATGTTTCTAATCATTGCTCGAGTCTTGACAAAGGCAGATGTTAAAGACATTCCATGTCAAGTATATCGTTTCCCCATAACACGATCAGCGCTACACCTATTTTTATTCTTCTCCAAATAGTCGCTACATTCCTGTACTTGTAAAATCTGTGACACTGGTAAATAAGAAAAATAAAAAAGCAAAAAAAAAAAAACTTTAAAAAAAAGCAAAAGAAAAAAATAACCTACAATAATAACAACAATAACAAGAGGGAAGTCGAGTCTAAACGTAAACAATATTTGACAATGACAAAAACAACGCTGACAACAAAAACAATAACAAAAAATAGTTTAATGGGAGGATGCGAACTCCCCCACCAGCACCATCCCCCGTCTTCTGGAACCACCGCTCGCTGCAATCCCCCACACCCCATAATACAATATCAAAAACAAGTTCAGATTCTTCTTACATCCTTCGTTAAGAGCTCCATTCAATTAAGATCGAGTTCTCTATTTGCTGTTTTCCCGCCATGCCCCAGGGAGTACCAAACTCTTCAGCATTCACCTTTTTTTTTTTTTTTTTTGCTAACCTTCCTCCGTTCTATCAACCCACTCTCTTAAAAAATTTAGCCATTTCTTTTCCGAATGTATGTATATATATATATATATATAGATAGATAGATAGATAGATAGATAGATAGATAGATAGATAGATAGATAGATAGATAGATGTATGTGTGTGTGTGTGTGCGTGCGTGTGTGCCTGTCAAAGACAGAAACCAGTATGTCTTGGCTGCTCACATACTTTTGGGGAGAAGAAGACTGATATTTTTACTGTTTAACTTTTCTTAAATCAGTCTCTATCTTCCCCTCATTCCCACCTTTCTCTCTATTTCTATCTCTCTCTTTCATCCTCTCTCCTTTTTTTTTCTTTTTTTCTTTTCTTTTATTTCTTTCTTTTATTTACTTTCTTTCCTTCTTTTTTAATTTCATCATTTCTATCTATCTATCTATCTATCTATCTATCTATCTCAGTCTTTTTTATTTCTATCTAATTTTCACGCCCTTTTTCTTCCTCTTTCTTTATAAAAAAATGGCTGCTGAAAAACTTTTAAGAAGGGGTTAAAAATTATTTCTTCCCTACTCTCTCTCTCTCTCTCTCTCTCTCTCTTTCTCTCGCTCTCGCTCGCTCGCTCTCCGCTCATCTATTTATCTATCTATCTATCTATGTAAATTCCGATGACTCTTCCCTCTTATTGATAAGAATGACTGCTAAAAGGTTTTCAGCTCGACCAACAGGGTTTTACAAATCTTTGAAAGTCAAAGGTACATATAATCAATTTTATATACAGTTTATATATTGTGTCTATTGAAATTATTCATCGTCATTTCGAAATTGCGAATCTCTTTTTGCAACTTGGTTTTTGCTTGTGTAAAATATATGCGAAATTGAGTTTATGCCCAAGCATTCAACTTGCATTGCCGTTGCACGTTGCCCAAGCATTCAACTTGCATTGCCATTGCACGTTGCCCAAGCATTCAATTTGCACTGCCGTTGCACGTTGCCCAAGCATTCAACTTGCATTGCCGTTGCACGTTGCCCAAGCATTCAACTTGCATTGCCGTTGCACGTTGCTGGCGTGCCATTCTGAGTTCTGGTTTATCGGATTCGATTTCAAACAAAATGTGACAAAATCAAACCAATGCGCCATATTAATCACCTTCGATTTTCTTTCATTTACTTTACTTTTTGACGTCCTGAGGATGACTCAAATGAGTTGAAACATTGAACATAACATTAATTTCGGACATATTTTTACATCCAATATCGAGAAATCTTATTAAAGCAAAACATGCGCTCTCCGACGTCCTCCTTAATCATCGAAGCATTTCGTGACTGAGGCGGTCTAAGGTACGTAGGATCTAACGACGGTTTCTTATGTATATTGGGTCGATGGTTCGTTTCCTGTCGGTGATATATTTTTTTCAGGCCGGTAGACGAAAATAAATAAATATACTTTTATTTTTCTTATGATTCATTTTTATATATTTTATATATATTGATGTATAATAAATCCTTTTTGTTGTATTTGTTATTAAGCAATATTTCCATATTTCCAAGACATGTTCAGATTAACTGCTTAGCTGGATAATCCGTTTATCTTATGTGAAAAGGTTAAATTACAAAATAACAACAGAGCACAACTGACACACTTATTAAACACTTATTACTAACTTATATATTTATTAAACACTTAGTCACTTATTAAACACTTATTATACACTTATTAAACACTTATTAGTCATTTATTAGTCACTTATTAAACACTTATTAATCACTTATTAAACACTTATTAGTCACTTATTAATTATTTATTAAACACTTATTTACCATTTATTAGTCACTTATTAAACACTTATTCACCCATTAAACATTTATTAATCATTTATTAGTCAATTATTAAACACTTATTAGTCATTTATTAGTCACTTATTAAACACTTATGAATCACTTATTAAATACATATTAAACACTTATTAGTGATTTATTAATTATTAAACACTTATTAGTCATTTATTAGTCACTTATTAAACACTTATTAATCACTTATTAAATACATATTAAACACTTATTAGTGATTTATTAATTATTAAACACTTATTAGTCATTTATTAGTCACTTATTAAACACTTATTAATCACTTATTAATCACTTATTAGTCACTTATTAATCATTTATTAAACACTTATTTGCCATTTATTAGTCACTTATTAAACACTTATTCACTCATTAAACATTTATTAATCATTTATTAGTCACTTATTAAACACTAATTAGTCATTTATTAGTCACTTATTAAATACTTATGAATCACTTATTAGATACATATTAAACACTTATTAGTGATTTGTTAATTATTAAACAGTTATTAGTCATTTATTAGTCTCTTATTAAACACTTTTTAATCACTTATTGAATACTTATTAGTGACTTATTAATCACTTATTAGTCATTTAAACACTTGTTAAATACCTGGTATTCCTTTTAAACTACGATAAATTATAATTAAATTATTAAATAATTAATCAAACAACTAAACAAACAATTAAACAATTACTCAACCAATTAGGTTAATTCTTAAACACTTATTAAACACCTCCTATGTTGAAGGATGATATTAAAAACACTTGCTGCTAAGTACGATAATATTGCAGTAAAACACAATGAGTAAATAAACTTTTTTAATAATCGTTTTCTTTTAATGTCTTTTTGTTGTTTGTTATTTTAACAGAGACATATAATTAATTCCATGGTTTTAATGTAATTCTTATAATTAACACTTGTTTTAAGGCGAGTCTTAATGCTTTAAAAACCTATAATTAATACCGATTTTTTAGAAACCTGCAATACTTTTTTATTTTTATAAGCCTCTAATTAATATAGTAATTTTATTTTACTCTTCGTAATTATTAACAGATTTTACGGATAGAATTAATGGCCTATAGGCATAAACTTTAAACGGACTTTCATATAACTCTATGAGTGCGTAAACCTATAATTATAATGTATATTTTTTTATTATTTTTATATTAATTTTTTCTTTTCTTTTTTCAATCATTTCACCCCAAGCAAGACAGTAAATCGACTAAAAGGCTAGGAGGTGACTAAGTGCTAGAGAATATTAAAAAAACTACTATTAAAGTGAGAGGACAATGAAAGAATAAGAATTAACAAGACAGAAGATAACAATTTACATTACATTTAAAATTCTGAAGATCTAAGTTGATTGGGAAGCAAGAAGCCGGAAGAGAGCTCCACAAGCGAGAAGTGCGATAGATGAAACTGCTAGCATAGAACTTACGGTCACATCTTGCTATCTCAACTGTAAACTGAAGAGACCTTGACACCAATCTACGTGCAATAGGAAAGAGTAAAGTTCATCAGAACAATTACCATGAAAATATTTATAGAAAAGGTACTGGGAAGCTACGTTACGGCGGTATAAAAAGGACGGAATCCGAGATGCCAGGTCAGGACCAATAACATTAATGATTCTTTGGATTTTATCAAGGATCTCTAAATATATAACAGGAGCAAAAGATCAGATGTGTCAATAATATTCAAAGCAAGGACGAATGGTAGATCTATAAATATGTAAAATAGATTCTGACAATAATTTCTTTTATCACGACATAGTGAACCTACTTTCTTAGCTATGGATTTAGCAATTGATTCAATATAATCTTTCCACTTCATGTCAGCGGCAAACATTAACCCGAGAAGCGGCAATGAGGCGCTCCCCTGGAGGTTAGCATCAGCTATTCCGATGTAAGGTAAAAAAGGTTCGCTCAGATTATTAAAAGAGAGTAGTTTCGTTTTTGAAATACCAGGTTTTTATTTTTATTTTTGCAATTAATATCAGGTTTGACGGTGACAATTATTGGATTATATGTTATATCAACTTTAATGGGTTATTTAATGCCGACAAGATTTTTACGATAGACTCGTATGAATAAAATATTTATTCTTTGTAAGAAATCGGTTTTGTAGATTAAGTTTTATTGATGTATTTTTGTAAAGAGGATTTTTGTCAAGAGTCTTGTTTCATTGATGTATTTTTGGATATACAGTTTATAGAGAAATTGATGTATTTTTGGATATACAGTTTATAGAGAAATTGATTTTATTGGTTTGGTTTGTTTTGTTTTTTTTACGGTATATCAACCTAAATAAACCTATTTAGTGCCAACAAGATTTTTATGGTTGGTAATATTTTTTTCCTTAAAAAATGTATTGCTGGTAATATTTTTTCCAAAAATGTATTGCTGGTAATAATTTTTTCCAAAAATGTATTGCTGGTAATAATTTTTTTCCAAAATGTATTGCTGGTAATAATTTTTCCCACTTTTTCTTTGCAAACCTTGTCGCCGACTGAATCCTATGCAGAAGGATAAGAACACCGAAAATGGGCCACTCTCAGAATGGATACTTACAGGCTAGTGTATAAATCAGATCTTTCTTTCTCTACCGTTCTATTCTAATGTAAACCGGACCTATGTCTAACATTCTGACTTTAGAGTAAAACTGGACCTACGTCTATCTATTCGACTTTAACCTAAAATCGGGCTTTTATCTACCTTTTTGATTTTAATGTAATCTGGAGTTGTGTCAATATTTCTGGCTCAAGTGTAAATCTGAATTAATTTCTACATTTTTCACCCTAGTATAAATCAGACCTATGTTGAACTTTTTGCCTCTCGTGTAAACGGGATCTATATTTTTTTTAAACAAATCACTCCAAGCAAGGCGGGAGTGCCACTAGCACGCAAGGGGTTACAGACAGTGAGAGTAAGAGTAAAGAGGAGTGTTTTGGAAATGGATAAAGAGAAGGACAGGAAGCAAGGTCAAGGCATCAGAAGATGTCGATTGACATTACATTTAAATATTTGAAGATTATAGCTATCAGGGAAGCAAGTGATAGGAAGGGAGTTCCATTGACGAAAGGTGCGAGATAAGAAGTTGTTGGAGTAGGAGAAATGGCTACATCTAACCGTTTCGACAATGAAAGGGTGGGACCGAAATGCCAACCTAGTAGCACGCTGCAATTCATGCAATTTGGGAACCATTAAAAGTAGATCGTCAGAGGATGAAAATACTTTAGAAAAGTCAGAGGACAGAATGCCTGTGAGATAGCGACTGCAGACCGGATGCCAGAAGGACCAACCACGTTGCATATCCGTCTCTGGATTCTGTCGAGGACCTCGAGATGAACAGCGGGAGCACCAGACCATATATGGCAGCAGCATTCCATGCAAGGATGATTTGTAGATTTGAAGGATGAACTCAGACGAGAAAAAGAAACCTTCTGGTGTGACACAGAGAACCAACTTTCCTTGCGGTGGATGAAGCTATATATTCAATATAATCGTTCCACTTCAGGTACCGTTTTTATGTTATTAAATCACCAATCTAACGGAAACTAATTTTAATTCTTTCCAATATTTAAAACTGTTGTTGTTCCATGTGTAAAATCTGAAATCTTATTTTTTTTATCACAAAATGCCCTAATATTGTGGTCTTGTATCAGACTAAGGTAAGCTTAATATCTCTGGATCTCTCAAATTTCTTTGTGGCTGAAATAGTAACGTATTGCGCAAATGAGCCAATTCTTTTATTCAGATACGAGTAAAAACCTTGTTTACGTATGCTGGTTTTCAAGGTAGACAAGCTCTCTCTACTAGAAATAATCATAAACTTTCATTCTCTTGTTTATCCTTGTGACAGACTTTACGGTACTCTTAGCTGAAAATCAAAAGCCAAATAAAAAATGAAATCCGTTATTACCGCCAAAATGGAGATATATACTGACGATTGCATCTAGGGACTAACTACTTTATATATATATATATATATATATATATATATAAATATGCATAAATTAACATCTAACTATTAATAAAAAATGTTAAATTTTCAGAAAAATGTTTATTTTCAGTGTCTATACGCATATGCCGGGTGATTCTATTCAATTTTCTTTTTAAATAAGACTCCTGCTTAAGCACTGAACCTACGACTTCCAAGCCGTCATACAAAGTAGACAAAATGAACTGGTGTTTTCATCTCTAGAGAAATAATTGACCACTAAGGTTCTTTTCTTCTTCTTTTTTTTAATCGCTTGGAAAAACGTAGTCTCATATAAATGAAAGGATGAAACAATCCTTAATTATATCCGGATAAAATCAAAGGTTCCATTGATAATTTGCTGAAGATTACCGGATAGATGTAATACACATCTGAAGAAGGTCGGCGGACAACGGGTCGAAACGTTTTGAGAAAAACAAAGACACGAATGCGAATCCGAAAGAATAATTGAATTAACATTCTTTTATGCCAATGCACTTATTTCTTTCACGATCTTCGCTTTTTTTTAATTTCTACTAACGCGAAAATCATCGCATTCTTCGACTGTCTTCACTTTTAACATTGTTTGTCTAAAGGCTCACTCCTTTTCTCCTTTTGTCACATCTTTTTCTTTCTCTGATTATTGTCCTCTTTCTTTATCCATCTATCTCCTCACTTTTATCCATCTCTCTCTATATATATATCCGTCAGCCTATCTTCTCTCTCTTTGTTCATCTATTTACCTCCAAACCATATTTCTTTCTTTCTTTTCTTTTTTCTTTCTCTTTCTTTCATTCTTTCTTTCTTTCTTTCTTCCTTTCTTTCTTTCTTTCTTTATTCCCAACCCACAATCCGTCTCTTCTTTCTTTCTTTCTTTCTTTCTTTCTTTCTTTGTTTTCCTAATCTACAATCTGCCTCCTTACTTTTTCCTTGTTTCTTTTCTTAAGTAACAAAGTCTCCTTCCTTTATGTCTTTCATTTCCTTTCTTTTTATCTTTTCTCAATTCAAAATTCCATTCTCTCGACTGCTTTCTCTTTCTTTCTTTCCTTCTTTCCTTCCTTCTTCCTTGTTTTCTTTCTTTTTCCAATCCTCAACTTTTCTTTCGTTTTATTTTCCTTCTTTCTTAAGTAACAATTTGCTTTACTTGATTTTTTTCCCTTCTATTTCTTCTCTCTCCCTCTCTTTCTTTCTTTCTGTTCCCAATCCACAATCTACCATTTCTTCTTTCTTTCTTTTTTTCTTTCTTTCTTTCTTTCTTTCTTTCTTTTTATACTCTCTCCCCTTTATTTTTCCTTGAAGAAGAAAAGCTTAATCATTCGCCTGTTCTTTACACTATAGCAATATAAATATTCTTGTACAACCTCCTCAGTTTTTCTTTTCTTTCTTTCTTTCTTTCTTTCTTTCTTTCTTTCTTTCTTTTGATACTCTCTTCCCTTTATTTTTCCTTGCATTTATTTGCTTTATTTTCTGTTTTATTTGTATACAACACCTTTTTCTTTCTTTCTTTCTTTCTTTCTTTCTTTCTTTAGTAACAATGTTCTCTTTCTTGATGCCTCTCATTTTTTTCTTTTTATCTTTTCTCACTTCAAAATTTCATGGCCTTTTCTTTCTTACTTTTTCTTTTTTCTCTCTCTCTCTCTCTTCTCTTGTCCTTTTCTTTCGTTTTATTTTCCTTCTTTCTTAAGTAACATTCTGCCTTTTCTTGATGATTTTCGCTTTCTCTCTTTTTCTTTCTCTCCTTCCCTCTCCCTCTCTTTCTTTCTTTCTTTCTTTCTTTCTTTCTTTCTTTCTTTCCGTCTTTCTTTTCATAAGTAATAATGCACCCTATCTTGATGGTTTTCGCTTTCTTTCTTTCTTCACTTCTTTCTTAATTCACAGTTTCCCTTTTTTGATTGCCTTCTTTCTATCTATCTATCTATCTATCTATCTATCTATCTATCTATCTATCTATCTATCTTTCTTTCTTTCTTTCTTTCTCTTTCCCGCCTTCTCTCTTAATATTTTCAGCTCTCTTGATTTTAAATCCGTTTTCTCTTTTTTTGTTGTTTTTTTTCCCTTTCCACTCGCCCCACTCTATCTGATCTGCCCCCATCCTGCTGCTCAGTCACCAACCGACCTTCCTCAACCCCGGCATCTCGATCACCTCCACCAATTCCCATTTCCCGCGCTCCACATTCCGGCTCGTCGGTTTCTCTTTTCGTCCGTCAATTCCATGTCACCACTCTTTGTCTTCAAGTAACTGTAAACATGTTTTTAAGAGAAAAACGCGCGACACAAATGTGATCGAACCGATCCCGATTTGATCTGAAAGAACTTGGCAAGCCGCTTATCGATGGAAGCCATTATGGGTCAGTTATCATGTCGACTGAGTCCTAAATAATTCGGTAGAAAAGCTTCCAATGTTATCCATATATAACACAATTATTATCATTATTTATCTATTTATTTATTAGGTGTGTGCAAATGTTACCAGCGAATAAATTGTTTTTTTTACCTGTGTATTCAGTCTCTGGAACTAGAAATAGCGCCAGGAATTTACACACACACACACATATATATATATATATATATATATATGTGTGTGTGTGTGTGTGTGTGTGTGTGTGTGTGTGTGTGTGTGAAGAAATCATAGAAGTCAACACTTAGGTGGCCTGACGATTGCATCTCGCACGAAACAGACTGTCGCCTCTAAGTGTTGCCCTCTATGTTCACTTTTATATTGATATATATATATATATATATATATATATGTGTGTGTGTGTGTGTGTGTGTGTGTGTGTGTGTGTGTGTGTGTATTTAGCATGCACATTTCATTGAATAC
The DNA here is from genome assembly GCA_903632075.3 of Acanthosepion pharaonis. Taxonomy (NCBI): domain Eukaryota; kingdom Metazoa; phylum Mollusca; class Cephalopoda; order Sepiida; family Sepiidae; genus Acanthosepion; species Acanthosepion pharaonis. Next base: position 2,892,123 of record CAHIKZ030004545.1, read on the forward strand.
GACAGACAAGGTGCTTTTATTTAGTTTTTTATACAATTTCTCATGCGATTTAATTTTTTTTTTCTTTTCAGATGATAAATTATATAAAAACTGTCTGAATGTTTTTGTTATCTGAGCGCTTTCGGCTATACATTTAGCCATTTTCAATGATTAAATATTTTAACTGTTAATTAAGAAATAGTTTTTTGTATGTATGTTTTCATTTTTCAAAAAAATAATATTAACTTTGAACATGGACACAATATATTGACCGTCATTCAACAATACTAGGGAACAATTTAACGATTTGTTCAAGTAGACATAAATTTATCAGAAACGGATCTAAAAAAATAATTTTTAATATTCTCAGGATGCTTTTCAAAAGGGCCTATAGGTAAAATTAAATAAGTGGAAACGCCTATGTAGTTTGTTAATTATACTAAATAGACGGAAAACACGACAATATTATAGTTGAATAAATCAAATGAATGTTGGGTAGACCATTATATATTAATAAAATAATGGTTATATACTTATAATACGTATAATTTATGAAAAAATCTTTAACTATATTTTAAGGTAAAAGGTAGACAATGACGACAAAGCACCGTTAATTCATTTCTTTGGTTTAACAGGTTTTTAGTGTTAGGAAAATTTATATGTAATTTTTCTTGTAAACATAGGGGACATGGATCATGTATGAATTTACAGGTTCTAGTTATTTTTAATATTTTCCTTTTTTACCGAAGGAGTTTTGTTAACTACTTTTAAGTGCCAAAAATTTTAGAATATATATATATATATATATATGGAGAGAGAGAGAGAGAGAGAGAGAGATCATAAAATATAGTTTTAAAGTATACTATATTTCTGGGTTAATGTGCTCAATATCAGGGATAGAATGTATGTAAATATAAAAGTGGATATTAAATTCAACACCCACAGACGACAGTCTTTTTTATGCTTATACGCAACTGTCAAGTCTGACGATTGGTGTTGACTTCAATATCCAGGGTGTTGACTTCAATATCCACTTATATATATATATATATATATATATATATATATATCCAGTTACCTTGATCTATCCACTATCCCTCTCCTCATTCTTTCTTCTATCACTCCTATCTGCTCTCGCTCCAAATCTTCTGTAACCCCCCTGCATTCTAGTGGCTTCACGCCTTGCTCAGGGAGTAATGCTTAAATATATATATATATATATATATATATATATATATATATATATATATGTGTGTGTGTGTGTGTGTATAAATAAAAAGAAAAGAACAGTAAGATATATAATCCGGTATTCTTATAGATATCTTTATTTTTACAAAATAGTGCTCAATGTAAATTTACAGAACATTAATATTACTACAAAATTCGCTTGAGGATGAAATGGAACTAATGTCTTTAATTTAATTACAAAATTAAATTCAGGGCTTTTAGCTTCCATTTTGAAACATGGTTAGAACTGTTTAGCGAAAAAACATATTTTAAATCAATTAATTTATATATATATATATATATATATATATATATATATATATATATATATATATATAGAGTTGCCATCTCTGTTGTTATTTTTGTTTTTTTTTTTGTTTTTTTTTTTTTTTGTTTGTTTTTTTTTTCTTAAACAGTGAAATTAATAACAACCGGCCTAGATTGAGAAGTCCGACTAAACTAAGAATTTGCCTCTGACAAGAATAGAACCTATATACACTTTTTTTTATCAGGAGAACCGTTTCGATAGCCTAAGTGTTCCTTTACCAATAGTGATCGCGGAAGCATCCTCTTGGGAGTCGGTCTTTCATTAAAGTTACATTATGAATGGGGGATGAGAATGCGTTTATATATTTTACTTCAAATACATTTTCAGCAACATTATTCATCACTGTTTTCTATTATTTCTGTTGCCTCCAAGTTAAAGATTCTTTTTTTTTTTCTTTTTTTTTTACACAGATATATTTTCATGGAAAGACCAAATATTTTAAAATAAATTTTGATCATAATTTTCACCAGGAAAACATCGTCTTAATAAAAAATAAAAGAAATAAAAATGGTTATAATTAATTCAGACGACGATGCATTGAAAGTGCCATGATCTACGCATACCCTAAAACTGATATAGGCCCGGGCTGTTTCAATAAAATATTCGACGAGACTTAAACAATATTAGATACGTAATCCTTAAAATAAAGAAAACATAAAAACTGAGTTGAGAGTAGTTAGATACTTATTTATAAAATGATGCACACACATACACACGCACGCACGAATACACACACACATAAGGTTAATGGTCAGATATGAATCAGATCAGGAAACAGTAGTATTAAAAAGTGCTCAATACACGTGTGAAAAAATAAAATAAAGTAAAAAAAAAAATTAGAGATTTTAACTTTAAATATCAGGAGGTAAATTGACTCCTCTACCTTGGTTTCAACCTTACGATATGCTCAGGTAAATTTATCAAATGACCTCTTAACGCTTTATTTTTTAAATACTAATTAACGTTATATTATTATTTTCAAAAATAAATAAACAAACGCACAACGTAGGGTGTAATAGAATGGGAAGAAGACATTATATAACGTCTATTATAATATGTTTCGTGGTTGAATTGGTGTCATCATAAAAAATAATCTTATTTCAACATATTGAAATTTGTGGAACATAAAATGAACTTATAATTAGTTTATATGTCAACGAAAACTTCGTAATCACAATTTTGTCGTGGAATATGCTGAGCTAATGAAATGGGAAAAAGAATTCAATCAAACAAAGATATATTGAAAGTGCCATGATCTGTGAAAAACCTAGACGACCAAACTGTTTTAATTCATTGCCTGTTATATCTAACAGGAGGTTCGAGGAATTATGATCCTCACTAAGACCTACAGGCTTCATTTGCTCAAAGCCACTTCTAATTATTGATCTTAGAAAGCGGTTGTATACAGCTGACAGTTTAGATAATAGCTGAACGGGTCTAGCACCGCATAAGATCTGACGAGGCAAGTTAAAAACATGAGTTTCCAGATTAATGTTTTGGCTTTATAGGAGTGTTGTGTCATTAGTTCCTATTCTTTTTTTTTTAATTCAAGTATTTATTACTGCTAAAATTTCAATTCCAGATCATAGTTTTGTTTTGGAAAGGTTTATCAAATTCAGTCAGTGTCGTTATTGTTAGATATCAGTCAATAAAAAATTATGTTATACACACTTAGGCGATCATGTCTCTTCCTGATCGATTGACATTCATATGATTCTACTGGACATAAAGTGGGGGATCGGGGATCATTTTCCTAAATTGATCGCCCTAAAACAGTTATGTGCCATGCAAACTAGGGTGATTCTACTGGACACTAAAATTTTCATTGTCTAAACTGATCGCCCTAAAATTCATGTGCCATGCATTATACGCTTAGGTGATCATGTCTCTTCCGATTGACATTCATAGGATTCTACTGGACATAAAGTGAGGGATCATTTTCCTATTGTCATTTACTACTAAACTGATCCCCCAAAATTCAGTCAGTTATGTGCCATCCGTTATACACGCTTAGGTGATCATGTCTCTTCCCGATTGACATTCATATGATTCTACTGGACATAAAGTGAGGGATTGGTTTCCTATCGTCATTTAGTACTAAACTGATCGCCCTAAAATTCAGTCAGTTATGTGCCATGCGTGACACACGCTTAGGCGATCATGTCTCTTCCCGATTCATGATTGACAATCATAGGATTCTACTGCACATAAAGTGGGGGATATGTTTCCTATTGTCATTTACTACTAAACTGATCCCCCTAAAATTCAGTTAGTTATGTACCATGCGCGATACACGCTTGGGCGATCATGATACTGACGAGGAATATTTTTTTCCCCAGCAGTGAAGACCAGTTGACATCCGTCTGTTCTTGCTATTTACCTTGGGGGGGGGAGAAGAAGAGTATTCATACCTTTCCCAAGTAATTCACATAAGTGAATGTAATGGATTCGACTGGAATTCGAACTCGGCTCTCTGATTCCTCAATCCGAGCCGCTATCCATTACTCCACACTGTATTAAATCCGTTGCGCTGCATTTATGACCTAACATGCATATTGGAATATTTAACCTCGACTACTCCTTAAGAACGTTAAAACTACCATCCACCCATAAACTAAAATTAATAGTAAAACTAGAAAGCCTCTGAAAAAGTATGAGACAGAAAACTCATTTCAACTTAAGCCAAGAATTTAACACCAAATCCACACTCAAAGAAAAATACTATGTCCCCAGCAACACAAAGGACTAGAAAACTTCGAAAGAGGCTTAACTGACTTAATAAGAAATATAAAATTGCATACGCAATTAGACGCTTTCCAGAAAAAAAAACTAAAGAGATATAATCAATATAAATAATTTACCAAACGTATCTCTGCAAGCAAAACAAGAAATATATATGAACTGACCACCCCGAAAAAAACAAAACTCTAATCAAAGACAACATAACTAAAAGATACAGGAAAAGCACCCAAATACTGCAGAATGTTATATTAACCGAGAAAATAAAAATCGACCAGATTTACACGACCGAATGAATTGCATAGCTAAATGACAAATATTCATTACACTAAAAGACCACAAAAATAATACATAAAATTCAGACTCATGAACCAAGTAAAAGGAAACTAGGTAAAATAAGGAAAACAATAACAGAAAGAATTAACACAGAACAAAGAATGATGATAAGGAGAAGCCAGGGGGGGGAAAAAATACACAAGCGCAGACGAGTTCCGTAAACTAAAAAAAGAAACATAATTGAAAATTCATACAACGAGATTTACACGCTTCACTATGATTTATACAGTTCAAACCGAACTCATACTAGAAAAAATATCTCCTTAGATCAGGAACCTATAAAAATCACCACAAAACGAATTAAAATCATCAGCATAAAATTATATATATATATATATATATATATATATACATGAATTATTCACACAAAAACTAATGCAAAGGTTAATGATTTAAATGGCGAGATTCAAATAATATACAAAAACCTCCGTATCCGTTATGAATGAAATGATCTTTGTTTATATAAATTTCTGCCGTATTGGTTCTTATTTTTACTACAAGCTTTCGTCTGTTCCTACAGACATCTTCACGTATAGAATAGATGTTGTTCTTGTTTTTTCTCTTAGTAATAAGAGGACAACGAAAATATATGTATTGTTGTATCCGAAAATGCTATTGAAAATGAGTTATTGTTTTTGAACGCGCAAAAGCAACGCTGAGTTTGATTTTAAATTTTTAAAGGTTGTGCGTTCATATAAAATATGGTGATGAACAAATTTTTTACTGGTAAATTTTTCTGTCAAAGTGGCATGAACTATATTGTTCAATAATTACAGTAATGTCGCACTTATTATCCAAAAGTCGCACTTGGATCAGTTATTTAAATTACGATATACGTGCAATCAATTTACAAATACATGAATTATTCACACAAAAACTAATGCAAAGGTTAATGATTTAAATGGCGAGACATCCATCATCGCAAACAATTTAAATAATATACAAAAACCTCCCTTTTCATGTCAGGCGGAATATATATATATATATATATATATATATATATATATATATATATATATATATATATATATACAAGTAGTAATCGTTGGTATAATCCAAGCGGGGTTCTATTAACACAACATAGAATTTGAAATATGTTAAAACTACCTCACAACAGAGTGCTCAATTTTTTATTTTCATTCAACAGAGCAAATTTTTTCTTTGCAATTGGAATTAAGATACTTTAATTTAGATACTAAAAGCATCTTAATTCCAAAGTCTGTAAAATATATATATATATATATATATATATATATATATATATATATATATATAGTACAGGTAATCGATCTGTTTGTATATAATCCGAGTGGATTTTAGTAATATTAATTATTAAAACTGATCCACAGTGAGCTCGGTGTTTTTATTTCAACAGAGCATATCTATTTTTACAGTAAAAAAAACAAAAATTACCTCAACATTGGAAAAGAGTATTTCAAACCGTTCCTTGTCAGCCTCTAAGTACTTTTCTGGGAGCACTTATTTATTTATTTTTCAAAACCAGTCTCTGGCAGACGCTTTGTTAATGGGAGTGGGTTTGGGTTAGCGATTAGTGGGAGCGTACGGTATCTTGTCTCGGGGGAAGCGGTCTGGGTTTGGAGTTTATTTATGGCTAGGATTTTTGTCTTGTAGTTTAACATCAATTCCTACTATATGGCGCTAAAATATATATATATATATATATACACATATATATATATCCATATATATATATATATATATATATATATATAAACATCATAGAGAACCATATTTACCTTGCATCAGCATCTCCTCTTAGAAAGCAACACGTTGCGCCTTCCTGATCTTGCGTTTTCCCCTGACATGAAGTGTAATTATTATATTGAAACATTGAATCATTATAAATCTACCATGCATCCATGTATTGAATACTGTTGTTATATAGATCTGCGGTTCCTGATATATATATATATATATATATATATATATATCAGGGAACTGCAGATCAATATATATATATATATATATATATATATATTTGTAATTATTATATTGAATGCCATATTTGATCTGGTTCCTGTGTGCAGATCAAATATGGCAGCAGTAGATTTATAAATATGCAAGATGCATTCTGATGACAAAATTGTCTGGCACGACACAGTGAACCAGCAATATAATGATTCAATATAATAATTACACTTCATGTCAGGGGAAATATATATATATATATATATATATATATATATATATATATATATATATATATATATATATATATATGAGTTCCACCACGGAATATGTGATCGAGCGGCGCTATATCGAGTCTAATTCGCTACCTCTTCGTCCGTTGGTACAGTTGGTACGACGTTTGCCTGATGACGTAGCTGTCCGAATTTCAATTCTCGGACTGCTGATTATGGAATATTGGTTAGCTTGCAAGTGGTCTGACACACAAGTAGAATGATGTAGTCCCAAGTATAAGCTGACCTGAGTCATTTAATGGAGAGATATATGGGTGAATAGAGACCACTCATGCAAATGTGTTGGGCAGGTCTATTGTAGCAAAATGGACCAACCTAACTGGTGCATTAGGTACTCTCCTATAAATGAGGTAAAATTAGTTGGCTTGCATTTCTAATAAGACACAAGATGGCAGCTTTTGACTCAGTTTCTTTTGACTGGGTCGTTCTACGTTTTTGTTTCAGCCCAAGTCGACCAGGCTAAACAACTGTTAGTTTTTCTTTGTATTTGTGCATACTTGATTTTATTTGTTTACTTTTTCTTTCTTTAACCTTTTGTTGTTCTCGTTTTTTATTTCAGTTTTTATTTTTATTTAGCTTTTCGTATTATTTTAATTGTTGCTTATTTTGTTCGTATTAACTTTTATTTTCCACATTCTAGTTTTTATTTGTTTCTTTTTGTCTTTCGTTCGAATTTTTCTTTTGTTTTTTCTTAAAGAACAAACCATTTAAGGCAAAACTTTATTTTTAATCTGTGGTGGAGAAATTCCACCATGGCGGTCTTGGATGTAACGACGGTGTCAACGCAAAATAAGTCACCAGAAAAAAAAGCGGCCTGGTCGGAAAACAGACCCAAAAAGGATTCAGCTTACTATGATGAGTTATGACCGAAATATGAGAAATATATCCAAGGTAATGAATTTCTCACGATTCCGGATGCCCTGGAAGCAGTTAATGTAAAGATAATTTCTCTGGTGACCTTCGACGTGAAAAGTCGGAAATTGATTGGGGTCAGCAGGGAAACAATTGAAGTCTTAAAAAGCTTAAATATTGTTCTAAAGGTTCTAGCGAGAAAATCACATGCAATGTGGGATATCTTGCTAGCAAGTGAGCAGGAAGCAAAACGGCTGGCCGGGAATATGTTAACACCGACGTTAAGGCTCCAAACGGAATACATGGGCACTAGAAGGACCAAAATCACCGTGTATGGAGTGCCCGTTGACATAAGTGAGGATCGGATGGTGACCTTCTTTTCCAAATATGGACCGATTGAAGAAGTGTCTTATATTATGATTAATCAGGCATTGCAACGGGAGACATGGTATTGCAGGTAACATTGAACAGACAGGCGTTCAATGATATACCGAACGTTCTAGGATGTTGGTAGTGGTTGAGGGACTCAGACCATATTGGTGGGAGGTTGGGTCATATGGCCAAGGCATGTCCCGCCAAGAATCCTCAGCCTTCAACTCACCCAGCGACATTGGCAACAACTCCAGCAGCAAAAGAAACACAAACGGCAGTACCTGAAATGGTAGCGAAGGAGAAGGCTTCCGATGGCGAGTGGAAGAAGGTGAAGGGACGTAAGAATGCAAATGCACCCTCGCCTCCAAAACAGGATTTACCGTCCCCAAAGAAACAACAACTGCCCCCGGGAGTTGCCAAAGGAGTTGCAGGAGCATACAAATCCTGGAAAGCAGCTTCAAAAACAGAAGGGGGAACAAAAAGAAAAACAACCAGCAAAGCAGCCCCCAAAACAGCAACAAGAAAAGGACAATCAGCAGCAGCAGCAGCAAACTGACGCAGAGATAGAGGTGGAGGCAATGTGTCTCTTCATTAAAGAGGAACAGGGAGGATGCAGAGGAGGTCGCGCTAAGCCAACAGGTCGGGCGAAGTAGGGCAGATGGGTACATGGACAAAACCAGGTCCCTATCCGTCCTTGCATCCCGGAAACAAGCAGTTACAGTCACAAAAACAAGGAGCCTCTCTTCCTCTCCTTCTCATGCTCCGTCCTCCTCCCTTTCCCGTGATTCGTCCCTCTTTCCTTCCACCTCCTCCCCCAACTCTAAATCTACCCCTCCTCACTCATCTATCCCTTCACCGTCCCACCCGGACAAAGAAAAGAAAAAAAAAGAAAAAATATTTCCCCGGCCCTGAGTTGATTTGCAAGGTGGATAGGAGAGAACTAGAAAAGGACTTGTCTGCGCATAGAAAAGCCCGACTGGGTCCGCTTTTTAAACTGATTTCTGTGGATGGCAAATCGGTGAAGGATCCCCGGAATTTTCCTCAGGCCTCTAGTATCATTACTTTCATTAGGGACACAGGGGGTACTTGAAAGTTTGGTACCATCTCCATGAGTGTAGGGATGTTTTCCCGGATATTAGGGTTTTTGAGATAGGTACATCGGAGCTTAAAAAACTTTCCCATTTCTTATGCAAGGAGGGTACCCATATTACTCCACCCCTCTGTATATAGGGCAATTAAATTAACCTACCCTATGGACGTCAGTGGGATTGTCCCAGATGGTCGAATGACAACAGAGTTGGGTACTGGGAGCCTGGGACAATCCGCCGGGGTCCTGACACCCGCAGATTTCCGACCAGTCTGCGCTTAAGGGACTTTGTCTTAAATCATGTCAATCAAACTAGCCAGTCTGAGTGTGAGGGACCTAAGAGATCGGGGTAAGGCTGCCCGCCTGCTTTGTGATCTCAGGTCCTTTGGGGTGGATGTAGCTGCGATCCAGGAAACACACTTTGTTTGCGAGGTTGATGCTCGTGTGCTGTCTAGCGACTTTGTTGTCTATTAAGGCTCGTCGATAGATACCGGGTCGATCATCCGAGGGAGGAAATGTGGACGTGGGTTCGTAGTTGGCCGTCTCTGCAGGTAGCCAGCTACCTAAACAGAATGTTAGTGAGAAGAGTCGATCTAGATTTACTAGATTGTCCCATGTTCCACCGGGTAGACTATTCAGATCATAGACTCGTCTGTGTCTGGATGGTGTTAGGTACTAGGCCTAGAATGGCTGGACACTGGAAGTTCAATCTGTCTTTACTGGACAGGAGGGACTTTCAGCAACAGCTAACTAGATTAGTGCAGCGGGAATTAGTGGGGGTGGTTATTGGGAATAAGTGGTGGGAGAGGCTTAAGGATAGGATTAGGTCCTTCACCATTGAATATAGCCAACGGCTCGCTCTAGATAAGGCTAAAAAGGTGAAGACTCTAGAGGATAGTCTGTCCCGGGCGGTGCCTGGTGGGGGATTTCCTACAGATAGCTGTAGCTAAGCAGGCCCTAAAGCGTGAAGCTAGCAAGCGCTATCAGGGTCAGGTAATTAGACATAGGTTAAACAAGATGTCTAACGAAGCTGTGAACATGGGCGCGGAATTGCGCAAGGAAGAGATCCGTCGAGGTTCAGATCGATACATTCGCGAGTTCATTACCCCGGAGGGGCGCTCTGTCAGGTCGACCAAGGACATGTGCGAGGCGTTTCGGCAGCATTTCGAGAGCCGCTTAACCAAGGTCTCAGTAGCGACGAGTTTCTCAGCTATTTGGCTGACTTTCCTCGGCTCTCGCCGACTGAAGCAGCTAGCTGCGAGGGTGATATCACGGAGGGAAAAATCTATTTGCCATTGAACAAGGTCGGCAGAGGCAAGTCTCCGGGACTTGATGGTCTGCCCTACGAAATGTACTTGAGGCTGTCGCACATCTTTGTCCCGATTTTGATAGTGGTGTTCAACAACCGGATTTTCAGGGGTGTGATCACGCTGTTGAAAAGGGGCAAGGGTGTTGGGCGGGATTTAAATGATTACAGGCCCATAGAGTTAAAAATTTGGGCCAAGATCCCGACGGGGAGGTTGCAGTCAGTTGTTGCGAGGTTGTTGGGACCTGAGCAGACTTGTGCTGTGAGGGGACGAACAATTCAAAGCAACCTGCATCTGATCCGCACGATCATAGAGGGTGTAAAAGACGACAAGTGAGCCGCGCTGATCAATTGGACAGGGTTGACCATCAGTGCTTGGCTGCTGTCCTGCAGGCCGCCGGATTTGAACCCGACTTCTTCAGGTGGATTATCCTCCTATATCGCACCCCCAGTGCACTTGTACAGGTGAACGGAAGGCGGTCGAGCGCTTTTGATCTGACTCGGTCGGTCCGACAGGGGTGCCCACTATCGCCCTTACTTTATGCTTTGGCGTTGGAGCCCTTCCTTCGCCAGCTAAAGAACAAGGCGTGCAGTCCGGCCCTACGCGGAATAGCCGTTTTCCCTGGTAGTGCTCGAGCTAGGTCTTCTGCGTACGCCGATGACGTATCCATCTTCGTGTCGTACCACAGCGACATTAAGGTGGTGCAAAAGGCGCTTGAACGATACGAGAAGGTGACAGGTCCAAGATTAACCGCAACAAGTCTTCCGGGTTGCTGTTAGGTGCTTTGAAAAGGGTCGCTCTTCAGGGGCTCTTCGGCTGGACCGATGGACCTGTCTGCATCCTTGGGGTGTGGTTTGGTCAGAAGCACAGGCAAAGGTCGGAGCGTCGGTTGGACTTGGCTTCGAAGGGGGTTGTCCGTAAAGGGTAGGGCTAAGGCGTGTGCCACTTACGTCTTGCTCCTCATCATTTACCGCTTGGCTGTACTTCCTCTTTACATGAAGGAGATCGAGCCTTCGTTGATCACCCTCCTATGGGGTGGTCGCAAGCATTGGGTCCGTAAAGAAGCCTGTTACCAGCGTCCGTGTCATGGGGGGCGAGGATTGCCATACCTGGCGAGTCATCGCCACGCCTCAAGGTTGTCTTTCCTATGCCGAGTTTTGATGGAGGACTCGATTTTGGTACCGAGTGTTAGGGACGCCTTCCCTAGCCTTACTATCACTCCCTCCCATATCTTGGGGTAAGCGCCGTCGCGGTCGTGGAAGGTTGTCGAGTTTCTTCAGTGAGTGTTGGGCGGCCTTGAGGGTCTTTCCTCAGTCCAGTGACCTTTCTCGGCGTCGGAGACTATTGTATCATGAATTAGTGGAGGGGGTCGCGAAGGATCCACTGTGCGGCCGGCTCAGCTTGTCGGCATCAGAGTTGCGCTCTTTTTGGTCTTGGGCGCCACCGGCGGATTATCTCAGCAACCCTGAGTTTTCGCTTAGCTAGCGATTGATTCGGATCATGCTACCACTCAATGACGTACTCTTCAGATGGGGCCAGGCAGATTTGCCAGATTGTCATCTGTGTGACCTTGGTTTAGAGGAAACATCGCACGCCTTCTACCATTGTCCTCAGGTGCGCCCTTTCTGGAATTATGTCGGCGAGTTGACGGCTCGTATTTCTCCCGATCAGCTCGTGTCCATTGATCTCGTGTACGCGTGTAACAATGTGTCGCCCCCGTTCTCTATGGGGTAAAACGGATGGTAGCCGTGGTAAGAATGATCGTGTGGATGTCGCGAAAAAAGGGAATCTTGCGAAATGATCGTTATTCGTATCAGGATCTGATTGTTTTCTTTAAGCATCAGCTTAAGGCGAAAATCAGATCTGATCGAAAGCGTTTGATTTCGACACATTTCAGTGAAAGGTGGGTGACTGAGGCAAGCCTGGTTCGTGAGGACGAGGCTAGCCTTGATTTTTTAAAGTCCCCATAACGCAAAGAGGCTGTTTCCTGTTCACCCCCCCCCCCCCGGTTAACTTAGACACTATTTTGTGTTCCTAGTTAATGTGAATAAGTCTTGTTCCCGGCCTGTTCCCGGCCTGTTCCCGGCTTTTCTTCTGTTATGGTTCATGTCGAGATTCCCAATCTCCCCAGTTTGTTTTTGTCCACTTTTTTCATCTCGGCTGAGTCAGCCTTTGATTTCCCCATTCCGTCATTTATTTTTACTCTTCCCATTCAATTAGTGAGTGTGCTTCTTGATTCTATCTATCGATAGAATACAGCGTCCACTCTTATTTTGATGGGTGGACGATTCCTACTAACATTGCTTCGATTTTGTTTTATCTTTGGTTGATATTTTTGAATTTCTTGTCTGGGCTCATCTCCCTTCCCACATCATTTCATGTTTCATGGGATTTTTAATTATATATATATATATATATGAACATTACAAATTTTTACACCATGGGGAGTTTTTGTAGCACCCTTGTGAATATGTGGTATTGTGGTGTGTGCTGGATTGTGAGGTGATGGATGAGTTTTTGTGATGAATGTGTAATTGTAATGAATGAATGGGTCATGATTGTGATTAACTAGGAATAGGATAGCTAGTGAAAGACCAACCATTCCCCACTTCCCCTTCGGCCTTGTGCCAAAATTTTGTAATTTTTACAGAGTAAATATAAAGACACAAGAAGGTAGCCATGTTAGCAGGTAAGTCACTTGACTTCTACACTGATGCGTCTCAAATATAGGACAAAACGGCCGTCCAGTGCTTTCCGCATTCAGCTGAGGTTTCTTCTAGACTCGATGAATTACTTAATTATAATTACCTCAAATCCTTCTGATAATTTCTATCATATATATATAGAGAGAGAGAGATAGATAGATAGATAGATAGATAGATAGATAGATAGATAGATCCACAAAAAGAAAAGTCTGTAATCTTATCGGCTCCTCACGTGAGGTGCATACCTTCTCTCTGTCTCTCGAGAAATATTTTCATGCCATTTGTTCTAATGAGCTCTCCTCCTTACCACATTAATTTAAGCCTACTACTAGATTGGCAAATAGGCCTCGTCGATCACTGTTAAACTATATAAATGCAACCGTATATTGTATTTTAATAGTTTCTTTTCTCGTCTATAGAACTTCCCTTCTGGTCTATTGTTTCCCTGTCATCTTTCGATCTTCAAAGATTTAAATGTAACGTTATTGGGTATCTTTTGTTTTTCTGAAACACGTCCTTTTATTGTCCTTAGTTCTCACTACAGTTTCTCATTCTTTTTCACTCTCAGTAATCGACTGCGTGCTAGTGGGGTCACCGTTTTTCTTACGGGGAAATGTCAAAATTTATAAATTCTCTATCAATTTTCCGACTGCTGTCAAAGTTAAATTTGAAATATCTAATTCCGACACGAACACAGTCTATACACCGGGGTTGAATAAGACTAACGTACTTCTCATTGGTTGAAATAGATTTATACCCCCGCCGACCCCCATATGAGGTAATTTTGGATTTTGTTGTGTAATTTATATGCTCTGTTATAATAAATACATTGAGCTCTTTTTGTGGATCAATTTTAATAGTTGATATGACTGAGAACAATCTCTTTATATTTCCGAGATTAGGCATTATGTACACTATTTACATTTCCCGGACTATCATCCTCATGAATGTTGCCATATTTATCACAACGTTTCGGCCGTTGTACGCTCCGGCTTTCTTCAGGTGGTTGGAATGGAATGTCGTACTGAACCGTTTATTTTGCTCGTTGGGATAGACGGTTCTAATTCCACGTGTCATGTCTAAAGGACGTCAGTTATCATTTATTTCCTGTTAATTCCTCTCTCTCCAAGTTCTCCACCGCCTTAACCAAGTATTAAATTCACACTCTTTGGGTCTTGTCACTGGATCTAACTAACGCCTTTATCCACTGTGCCATGTGTCCTTGAGGACACATGGCACAGTGAATAAAGGGTTCAGTTCGACATTTCAACCACCTGAAGAAAGCCGGAGCATGCAACAGCCGAAACATTGTCATAAATATGGCAACAAAGATGAGGATGGTAGTCCGAGCAATGAAAATAGTGTACTGGGATCTAATTGGATTATATACCAACGGATGTATTACCTGTGCTATATATATATATATATATATATATATATATATATATATATATATATATATATAAAAAGAAGACTTGTGGTGGGATAGTGTGTATGTGCGTATGTGTGTGTATGCGTGTATAAGTACAAATAAGTTTACGAATTCCTCGTAGTAAGGAAATATACGCACGCATATATACACGCATGCTGACAGGAACACGCCAAAATAGAAACAGATCCAAGAGCACATAGAGGTCACTAAAACATTAAAAGATTAAATGCCGATAACTACTCGCTGGACAAACCTTAATTGTTTTATGACCCTTCACGCAGAACTCTTCATTGACAATTCTAGAAAGAAAATTCGGATTGCCAAACACACAAACAGAATGTCTCATATCGAGAATATTCCACATTGAACATGAAGAAAAAATTAATTATTTTTAATAATATGTAAAATCTCCACTTTCACCTGAAGACGGTTGCGAGACCAGACCAGAAACACGTGTCGTGAAACTATGTAAAACAAAGTATAATATTTTTTCTCAATAAATCCACATTACAACCAAAAACGTTTGCGGCACCCCTTCTTTTTAATATACATACTTTTCTCTCGTTGGAACCACTACAACATATTTTTTTATATATATATATATATATATATATATATATATATATATATATACCAACTAAAATGTTCCAAATTAAAAAAAACAATAATGTTTTTTTATGAAAGTATTTATTTATATTTGATATTTCAGATCGACCTCGATCTTTCTTCAGAAATCACAGTTTTTAGAGGTTTGTTTACAAGTAGCGTCCGTCGTGAGATGCGGACGTCACGTGATATGTAACGCCACTGTTTGAATATTTTTAACGAAAATCTAACTGTAATAATACTTTAGATGTTGTTTAACAAAAAACAAATTATTTTTAACTATGTCTAAAAAAATGTTTAACTATTGAAATATGGGGGTGCGTACTTTTAATATATATATATATATATATATATATATATATATATATATATATATATATATATATTATATAAAACCCATAGATCAACCTAACTTCAATAGAAATAAGCGCATAAATTATTCTAATTTCATATAAAAGTGAACTTCATGCTGGGTGAAGCTTTGCTGCATCAATTCCATTACAGACATTTTCAGTACTTTCTACTATCATTTGTTCAGCTACCCATCTTTTGTTGAATTTGTGTTGGACTTTCCTACTTCAACGAAAATACGAAAGAACTAGGAGTATTTTTTTTTAACTCTGATCTGGAAATGATACTTCTTTCTTTCTTTCTTTCTTTCTTTCTTTAAGCAATTCTCACGCTTTCAGCCTACGCGTGTCTCGTGAACTCAATTCGATCGAATTTTTTCCCCTTAATTTGAATTTATAACGTATACAATGTAGCTTAGTCACTGTTTCCTTTATTTCTCAAAAGACCGATCAAGGATTGCAAAAGCTTTCCGAAATATATCTTTTTTAACAATAAATTATCCGTTGGAATTACAAGTTTTTATTCTTTTTAATTCAACTTCACCAATGGAATCAAGCGTTCCGAACATTAGAACGGCTCATGATCAGACATAATAGATATTCATTGTCTGTTATATTTAATAATATATATATATATATACATATATATAAATATATATATATGTCATTCATACAAAAAACAGATATAGAAGTTAATGATTTAAATGGCGAGAATACATCTTCGCAAACAATTTCTATCTCGCCATTTAAATCATTAACTTCTATATCTGTTTTTTGTATGAATGATTCATGTAATGTAAATTGAACATACTTGATATATATATATATATATATATATATATATATATATATATATATGGGGTGATAGTGAGCTTATTGTTATTAGTGTTTATCAGTATATCAAAGAAGGCAATTTTGTTGCTATTATTAAGTTCATATGTAAACTTAAGGACGGCGTGTTTTTTGTACTACTAGTAGAAATTCATGTACCCTTAACTATAAGAGCGACTGTCAAAATTACTACAAAATAGCAACTATAAAAAACCTAATAAGCCGTGCAAAAATTCATTCTTCCACAAAACAGATTTTCTACAGTGAACTAAACAATATATCTAATAAAATCATTCGTAACGACTCTTCCCCGGCCACTAACGTGTTACAGAAAACCAACATTGTTTATAAATTCAAATGTCCTTTGGGAGATTGTATCTCCAACGATAAAAATAATATCTATGTTGGACACACGACAACAACCCTTTCACGTAGACTAAGTCTTCATTTGAATAACACATCCAATATTTCCAAACATTTACAATAACATAGATGTCCACATTCGCAATTCAGGAAAATCCTCGTTGAAAATACCACCATACTTTCCCACAAAAAGAATAAACACAAACTGAACATTTTCGAAGCTATTTATATAAAAAAAAAAATTGGAACCAAACCTCAATAAAATTAATTATGACTACTTCACAAACATTTTAAAATGTGTACAATAGATAGTTTTTAAATGTCAATATTCGTACTTATAGTTCTTCCTTATTTTTTGACTACTCATATCGGATAATCTTTCCAATACATAACTAGTTACCTCCGCTTAAACGCTGTGTGTTAGCCATGGCATGAAACAGCGCTCCTGACTCCACGTATAAGAAAGCTAATTTTCAGATGATCACAAAAATATTTGTCCTTCACAACTATGAACACCACAACACTTACCTTATTAACAATACCCTGATGATGACATTATGCTCTGTCGAAAGTACTCGGATAATCAATAAAAATATGAATCAACACGTCGTTTTACTCTCGTTCTTCAATCATTACACAAAAAAGTTTATCCGTGAATATGAAAGTATCTTACGGAGAATAAGAAAACAGAAAATGTCAAAATTATTCAACGGAACCTGTCTTAATGAAGATATGCTGCCGAAATATACTCGTTATATATATATATATATATATATATATATATATATATAACATCAGATTTTGACTGGAATCCTTTCTTTGTAATACTGAGTATTTTCCTGAAGCGCTCATGCGTTTATATAAATATATATTGCTTAAAACCTTATTCATTTGATGTCTACTAAATTTAATATTCTTTTTTTCTTCTAATGTACGAATATGCTTTCGCAAATGTGTTTGCTGTATGTAGATAAATTAATCAAAATTCATGTTGTGAGGTCCACGGTTTCGAGTCACGTGGGACATCATCAGTGCGTGGAAGTGGGAAAACTAAGTAATGCTTTAAGAAGTAGATTATATCATTATTTTATTAAAATCTCCTTAACTTTTGAAAGCTGAATCAAATGCGGCTAAACGCAATAAGCCATGTGAAAGCGAAGTGTAATAATATTTTGAATATTTTATATGAATTCAAAAATAAACGTCATTCTCATTTATGAATTGTTGCTTAAGTTGGAACTACGCGATTTCCATAATCCTTCTGACAAATATATATATAGTTAAACCTAGAGAGCCAAACAAATCTACCAAGGTTTCACCTAAGCGGATCCGCTTAGGTGAAACCTTAGTAGGTTTGTCTGGCTCTCTAGGTTTAGCTAGGTCTGCTATACTTACCGTATTGAGCACTTTATTTATTTTTTTTTATCTTTTTAGCAAATTATCTGCAATTCGTATATATATATATATATATATATATATATATATATATATATATATATATATATATATAAGAATTGAAGATAGTTTCAGATGATAAGGTAGTCTGTAATAGATCAAATATAAAAACAACAGGATTTTTCCAACCATGTAACAACAAAAGAAGCTTATGTTGTAACTATATTAGACACAACAATTCGTTCACTAGCTCAGTCACTAAATCTACTTTAAAAATCTACAACTCTAACTGTAGAAGTCATTACATAATTTACTTATACACACTATGCCAGAAACAATATGTGGGAAAATTTGAATGGCCCTTTCACTACAGAATTAATAATTATCGTAATCGGATCAAGTCGGCTCCCCACGAAGGATTATTACCTGTAGAACAACATTTCCGCCTAGAAAAATATAATTTTAAAAACCATGCCAAATTCACTATAATTGAAAAAATAGAAATAGACAGAAAAGATAACGTTAGAAAAATTCTAGAGGAACGTGAAGACAAAAATGACCAAAGGAATTCTAAGTCGCATGAATCTCCACGGACTTTATCTTAAAAACAACTTAAAAGAGGTCGTTTGACCAACACAAAGACTGACCAAAATTAACGAAAAACAACAAATGAAAACTATAGATAAAGTTCATTTTCTTCAGAAAGTCATTTATTCCTGTAGTTCACTGCTATTAAAAAGCAGGAATTTTTTTCTCCTGATCATGGCCATGCTGGCCGAAACTAATCGTTGAACTTAATTGAAATAATAAAACAAAAAAATAATATATTAATATACAACCCAGTGTGCTTGAAAATTTTTAATTTTTTAATTTTTCAGTATTTTTATTCAAAACACACACACAAGCACACGCACACAAAAACACATACACACACACACAAACACACACATATATATATATATATATATATATGTGTGTGTGTGTGTGTGTGTGTGTGTGTGTGTGTGTATGTATGTATTATCCAATATCTGAGTATCATTGGCTTTCAAAAGTTATTATCAAAGCGTTTTTGCTTTTTGTATGATGTCACTATCATCTTTTTTTCAAATATCGCTTTTTTAAGTCAGTTTGTGCGGCAGTGTCGTTGTTTTCTTTTGTTTTTTTAAGTTATGATAAAATTTATTTAAGTTATAATATATATTTATTATGATTGCGCTTAATTTGTATTGCGGTTAGGTTGTTTTATTCTTCTTGCTTTGGATTTCTTGTTATTTTGGTGATTTCTTTTGCTTGGAGATATGCGATTTAATTGATTTACTATTGGATAAATGGCAGGTTAATCGGTGCGATAATGTAGTGTTTGTGTAAACAAAGTATGTGCTGTTTGAATTATTTTTGGAAAGATATTCTCCAAAGGCAAGCGAATTTATAAACTACATCGATTTGTTGGAGTTTTGTGGTGTCCATTATGCTTATTTTTATTGGTGTCCACGACGCTTATTTATGTGCAGTAATCTTTTATTTGTTGCCT
This sequence comes from Acanthosepion pharaonis, assembly GCA_903632075.3. Classification (NCBI taxonomy): domain Eukaryota; kingdom Metazoa; phylum Mollusca; class Cephalopoda; order Sepiida; family Sepiidae; genus Acanthosepion; species Acanthosepion pharaonis. The sequence goes on from CAHIKZ030004545.1 coordinate 2,911,785, forward strand.
CCAGTCATTTCTCCATCTGTGATGAGATGGTCCAACATTCACTAGTATTGCGTAAATGTGCAGTAATCTTTTATTTGTTGCCTCCAGTCATTTCTCTATCCGTGTCGAGATGGTCCAACATTCACTGGTATTGCGTAAATGTGCAGTAATCTTTTATTTGTCTCCAATGAAATTTTCTCTTTCTTAATACTTTGCTTAGCTTTTGAAAGGAATTTTTCGCTTTTTACATTTATGCACTTGTTCAATTTTTCGTCTCGTTTGCGGTTACTTTATTTCTGCAGAATCGCTTAATGTTGTTTTTACATTATTTTTTTTTTTTCTATTATTATTCGAGTTTATTTTTTAGGGTTGGTTTAATTTGTTTATCAATTATGTGGTTAAAGTAATAATTGTTAATTAATGTTTGCGTTGCTTATAAAATATGCGTGTCGAGAAAATTAAGTGTCCTCCATTAGATTATTTATGAAGGTTATTTCTGTATCGGTGTGGGCTAGTCACTGTTGTAATCGAGTCGGCAGGAGTTTAAGTTGGTTGTTCTTGTTTTTTCTGTTTTGTTTTTTTTTAGAGACGTAAGTTTTAAAGATTTCATTATTCGAATCACTTACACTTTTTGTTATTTATGCTTAATTCCTACACGAAATTAAGAACAGAGACATTTTCAAATGTTTTTTTTTTTTACTCTATATATATAAAGCGCAAACACTGTGAGTGAAAAT
>CAHIKZ030004545.1:2915000-2935000 GCA_903632075.3 Acanthosepion pharaonis
TAACAGGACCCTTACAAAATATGCCCCGAATCATAAAAAAAATATAATAAAACTAAAATACTATTTAATTAGAAAATCTTCTAACTGCCTTTATGAATAAAATAAATTATGGCCACTCTTGTCTTAAGAAAAAACACTTTCGATAAATATTATTTTTTTTAAGAATTGTTTTCATTTTTTTTAATTTTAATTACAATAATTTATTAAATTTTAAATCTTTCAAAATTCTGGATTAATTTATAGTGATCAAGTTATATTGTTAATAAGTTGAAATTGCGTTTAAGGATTATAAATGTAAAAAACTCGCTACAATTCAACGACCGCTAATATTTGTAAAATAATTTTTTTTTTTTTAATGCGTCGATCTTTGTAATTATTGACGTCCGTACACGGCATTAGGCATTATCAGAAAATAAGTGCGGTAATTATAGTAAATGCAGAATTCATAGTAATTTTCTAATATTTTCTCCAACAAGCGTTTTCGTAAGAAAGCCTATATAATTAATATACCTAGAAAGCAACAGATTAGATTGCTTAAACTATTTTCTTAAATATTGAAGATTACTAGGTAGTTAACACACACACACATACATACATACATACATACATATATATATATATATATATATATATATATATATATATATATATATATATATATATATATATATATATATATAATGAAATGGACAAGGTCCAACAATTATTTTAAGACATTTTTATGTTTATACGTTCTTTTTATAGATACAAATATTTAAGTGTATTATAAACAGAGCATTTACTTAAATATTTGTATCTAAAAGAAAAAAGAACGTATTTATTATGTAACTTTTAGCTATGTCCCCATTATTTAAAACAACACCTGCATGAGAAAATTGATATTTTTCAACGATATTTTAAACTTAAGTAAGTAATATTTGATATTTAATACTAAAGTAAGTAATATGTAGTATTTGTTCAATTCAGAATCAGCGATTTTTCATAAGTAACATTTCAGGAAAGCGAAGTTTATTTTTGAAAGATTTTTAAATGTAGAAAACTATATTTTGGTGACAAATTCGTCAATATCGACGATTTTATAGATTTACAGATCATCAGAAAAATGATTCCAATCAGTTTAAATTCGGTTTGAAATACACCTAAGTACTTTACTTACTGGAAATGATAAATTTAATCTATTATCTTGGAATCGAAAGTAAAATAAAAGCTTAAGAAATATTTTTTATAAAAATGCATTTTCAATATAAGGTATGATAAATATATGAAATTTCGAAAAACATTTCTCAGAATATGTTTCATCGATCTGACAACGTCAATAGATATATCTATATACTGGCAGCATGGCCCGGCATTGCCCGTGCTGGATTCAAAAATCGTACGACTCCTACAGCAATCGCTATCACTTGACTTAATGTATTTTTGCCCTTCCTTGCCTTTAAAGGAGTGCCCTTTCTCGTGCTGATGTTGCTACATGCCTTATTTCTTGTCTATCTCACACTGCGAATTTTTCTAAGCTCTATACTAAACATTAAATCTGTTACGAAAAAAGAACTAAACAAAATGAACACAAAACGATCAGCTTTAAAAAAGTGCTCGTAACTGGAAAAACCGAATGAAAAATGAATGTTAACAAATAATTTTTCACACCCAACCCAGTTCTGCGGAATCAGAATCAACGTTGAGTTTAAGCAAGCGAATGAGCCAACTGGAGTAAAGTGCCATGCAGATTTAAATTTTTCCCACTTGTGACGAATGCAGCTATCGATTTTTTTTTTTTTTGCATGCTAGCATGCTACTTAACATTCGTGTCAGTCAGCTGTTGGCTCTCACGCTGGCCAATAGAATTTTCCTGCCTATTCGTGTCAGCCAGCTATTGGCTCTCACTCTGACCAGTAGAACATGGCCGCAAACTACATGAAAACTGCCGTAGAAGCATGAAAAAATTGATTATTTCCACTATCGATGGGAGTTGGGAAATGCAAAGTCAGTTTTAGCCTTCCCGCTAACTTGGAGCATGTGCATGTACATTTTGGTGTAAATCCGTCGAAAATTGCAACCGTGCATTCGTTACACACACATCCTGCCTTTTATAGATATAGATAGATAGATAATATTATTGGTCAATATATATATATATATATATATATATATATATGTAAGAGGATAGAATCCAGGTAGAGCTCTATATACAAAAAGAGCAAGAATATAAAATTGAGAGACGTGTGGCTATGCCATGACCTATCATATATATATATATATATATATATATATATATATATATATATATATTTATATATGTGTGTGTGTGTGTGTGTGTGTGTGTGTGTGTGTGTGTGTGTGTTTACTCATGTCATCAAATATTTTATATTTAGACAGTTTCCTATACGCTTACAAAAAACAATATATACTTTCTCGTGTGTCTATGTGTGTGTGTGTGTGTGTGTGTGTGTGTGTGTGTGTGTGTGTGTGTGTGTGTGTGTCTATAAATAAGCCTATCACGCTTGGTCGAGAAGAAGTCAGAAAGAGAGAAGGTCATAGAGAGTAAGACAGAAAGAGAAACGGGGACGTAGAGTACATAGAGACATAGAGAGTGTTTGGAGGAAACCAAGTTTTTGCATATGTTCGTTTCTCTATATGGATATTTTCACCATTATTTATCTATCTATCTATCTATCTATCTATCTACGCAATTCTCTTTATCTACCTATGCCATTCTTTTTATCTACCTATCTATCTAGACACACAGACATATATATATATATATATATATATATGTCTATGATATTCTGATTATATGTGACGTTCCGATCATCTATCTATGCTATTCTGATGATGTATCTATCCCATTCCTATTATCTACATATCTATCTATATATATGTTGTGGTACGATCCACCTAATTTACATAGTGGAGTACCGACCATATAAATATGGGTTGGTACCGGGAAGACGGGGGAGGAAGAAGAGATCCAATCCAGAGACTCTGCCCGACTGCGACTAAGTCAACCCATTCTACAGGAACGGTCTTCCTAAGAATATACCAAACTATCTGTAAATATTGTGTACACGTTCTTGTGTCAATACATTTTGCTTAAGTACATTTTGTGTTGTATTATTATTATTCCATGCTTTATTCAAGTTTCAACAATATGACATTCTGATTATCTATCTATCTATCTATCTATCTATCTATCAGATCTTTATTCTGATTGTCTATATACGCCATTCCTATCATCTGGCTCAGTCTATCTATCTCTCTATCTATCTATGCCATGCTATGCTATGCTGTTCTGATTAGGTATCTATCCCATTCATATTCTCTGTCTATCTATCTATCTATCTATCTATCTATTTTGGCATTGACAGATATCAAAATATAGCCTTTTACTGCGTGACTGCTCGTTGCATGAAACTTGCGCAGGCTTTTGTGTCCTGTTTTTGCATTTGCAGACAACCATAAATATTTTGTTTTGTCTAAAATATTTATGCTTGAGACTAAATTGTATTTACCTACTGTAGGCCATAGAAACGTAAGATTGTGTTCAAGAACGTGCATTGTTCGATGAGAAATGCCTGCATTCTTTTAATACTCCCGAATGTATTTTCTAAAGTGTGTTTACGTTTCTTTAAAGCAGACGCGCATGCGCACATACCAAACTGGTCCCGCATTCGCGTACGCAGCCATCCATTTGTTGTAAACACTGGCACTTAAAGTTCCCCCCATATATATATATATATATATATATATATATATATATATATATATATATATATATATCAAACGAGTTTGATCAAATACAAACGCCAAGGTTTGTTTAATTTTATCCTCTATGTTTACAGTTTTCGAATATGTTGTGAGATAATGTTAGCACCTTGTTTGGGTAAAATTCAGTCCTTTCATGTTGGGGCTAGACAGTCTTCTCCAGGGTGCTGGTTCGTGGCGATGCTATGTAGAGACCGAGCGCTGCCAAGACCATATGGCCCCACTCTCGGGCATACTGACAAAATCCAAAGGAATGCAGAAGTGGTTGTATATTGGGATCGAAATCGTGGATAGACTGCCTGATGTTCATGTTTGTTTGGTTGTTTTGTTCAAGTACTTTTGATCGCCTCAGTCATTTTCACGAACCCTGTGATGTCTGTGTGATAGGCAAGATTCCGTTAGCAACACCGTCGTATTCTTTAGAGAGTTTAAAGCTAAAATAATACACTACACAAGTCCCTTTCTACATCCATTTAGGAAATAGACACACACACACACACACACACACACACACACACATATATATATATATATATATATATATATATATATATATATATATATAATTTAAAAGAAAAACAGACCACTTTAAGGTACCATTATAATAATTTATTTCACCAGAGCCCTTTTAAAGGACGCCGGATCATCAGATAGCACTTCCAAAAATGAAATGAAACGAAAAATGAAATTAAAATTGATGGGTAGTGTAAGTTTTTGTAATTTAACAGAGTGTGTAAAAGGAGTAGTTAAAGAGACAGGGTAGAGTATAGGGAGAGATTAATTTCATATCTCTCAAGTATACTTCATATTCGGAGTAACCAGATCTTGACCTATTTAAACGGTTAACTTAACGGAAGTGATATATTGAAATGGGAGGGGAGAAGGGAGAAAAGGAAAAAGAAAGAAGAGGGAGAGGGAAGTAAAGAGAAAGAGGCTGTAATTGGGTTTTAGCAATTTATGTAAAGAATAGATTTTAATGCTTGATAGTAATTTAGACGTCTAAAAAAACGAATAAATTAATTTGATGTTTGCTATCAATTTAAATATTTAATTTTTTTAAGACAAATAGTTTAGGGATTTAATATAATTTAAATACTACATTTATTAACACATTTATGGAGAACATATTAAAAAATATATTTTAAATTATAATAGTTTGTTTACCCGACCGATCGTACTTATATATATATATATATTTTTTCACCATGTGTGATATTGATGGTATTGAGTCCTTTCTCGTGAAATCACAATTACGCTGGACAGGTCATGTGTTACGCATGCAAATCAACAGAATTCCAAAAATGCTCATGTATGGTCAACTTGACAATGACATCAAAACGTGGGTCGGCCTTTGCTTAGGTACAGGGACAAGCTGAAGAGTAACCTCTTAGCTGCAAATATAGATCACACTACCTTTGAGAACGTCGTAATTGATCGTAATGAATGGAAGACTACATGCTACAATGGCATCAAGAACAAGGCAGCATAAAACATTGTCAAGCTTCGTCAAACTAGGGAAAGGAATAAAATATCTGCTGCTGTTCCAGCCATATACTCCAATAATCCACACTCTTGTACAATCTGTGAACTTCTTTGCAAATCACTGGCGGGACTGAAGTGTCACTTGCGACTCACGCACAAGGTTAAATAAGCAGAGTTGTTGGAACCTCATACGTCGAAACCGACGGGAGAGTCCATCATATATATATATATATATATATATATATATATATATATATATCCATTTAGGAAATAGACCCATAGTAGCGGGGCAGTCTGTCCAACTAGCAAACTCAGTAACCTCATAAACACAATATTACAACCATTTACTATGCTGATTAAGAGCGACGTCAGAGTCGATATTATTCACTTCCTTAGTTCCATACCAGAAAAAGTAGATCCAAGAACACTTATGGCAACTTTTGACATTAGTAACCTATATAGCAAGATGCCCCATGAATTAGGTAAACAGGCAATCTCATTCTGGATTGAAAAACATCCAGAAACACTACATTTTGTACGTCGAACCTATTTTAGGACCGACTTAGTACAAATACAAGCCTCCACTGGGAAATCACTCCACAACACAAATAGAACATAATACTGCTTCAAATAATTCCAAACATATTAATCTCTTTTATGCATACTAATTAGAAACAAGATAAAAATATACTAAAAAAAATAGTAAATACTAATATATCCACAACAGACCCTAGCAAAAACATTAGGTTAATCATATACTACACTAAATCTAGTATCTCCAACTTAACTATTCGCAATGATTCTCCACCCCACTCCCCGTTAGCGATTTGCAGAAAGCCAACATAGTTTACAAATTCAAGTGCCCTTTGGGAGATTGTATCTCCAACGGATTAAATAATATTTATGTTGGACACACCACAAACTCGCTTTCATGGCGCTTGACTCTACATTTAAATGATAACACTAACATTTTTAGGCATTTAAAACAACAACTTGTCCGGGTACTCAATTCCGGAAAATCCATGTTGACAACACAACTATACTTAAACATGAAAACAATAAACAAAAATTAAAAATTGTTGAAGCTTTATAAATAAAACAGTTGAAACTTAATCTGAACAAAATACACTATGAAATCTCCACAAATATCCTTAAATGACTATAATTTATAACAGAAGCTATTGGTTTATGCCAACGGCTTCCCATAATTAATACTTCTCGTCTTTCACTCTCGCGTGGTCATGTGTGACGTCACGAGCTGCGACGCGATTTTCGCTTCCGCCTCTCGTATATACGAGTCTGTCGTTACTAGCAAATTTTCATGCAGCAAGGGCGGATTATCATTGTTGTTTCGTCCGCGTATTGTTTGATTTATTGAAATTGTCATCTTTGATAATGACTTGTGTAAGCCGAAAGCTTAGATTGGATTTAGACATGTGTCAATATGGTATTTTCCTTTCGTCTTTCAACGATAATGTGATTAAGCTTATCAAACAATATCGAAGGAACTTACTTAAAATAAATAGACAAAACTTGTCTATATTAGTTAATGAAACATGCATTAATATATATATATATATATATATATATATATATATATATATATATATATATATATATATATATATATACACACACACACACATACACACACACACACACACACACATATATATATATATATATGAAGAAATATAGTTTTAAGGTGAACTATATTTATGGGATAAAGTGCTCATTATCAGAGATAGAGCGTATGTAAATATAAAAGTGATCATTGAAGTCAATACTCAGAGGCGACAGGCTGTGTCATGGTAGACGTAATCATCAGGCCGCCTGACGATTGCGTCTAGCATGAAACAACCCCGTCGCCTCTGCTTGTTGTCTTTAATATTCACTTTTATTTATTAGGAACACACACACACACACATACATATATATATGTGTGTGTGTGTGTGTGTGTGTTGTGTGTGTGTGTGTGTGTGTGTGTGTGTGTGTGTGTGTATAGAAGAGGAAGGAAGAAGGAATGATAATAATTATTATTATAATAATGCACTGTATTAGCAGAAACGGAAACGGCATTATCGAATCCAAATTTGCCAATATAATGGACACCTGATGAGGCCCAGAGCGAACTTTCGAACGTCATTTCTATAAGAACGTTTATAATATTCAAAATGAGAAAAATAGTTGGAATAAATCGAAACTCTTCTGTCCCCTTTCAGTGCTGCATTAACTTTTAGTTGGTAAATAACGAGAGAAAAGAAATGCGCAAAAGACCAGATCGAAAGACCCGTCCTTGTAACGGATCTTTTTTTAATCTTAAATATTTGGTTCTACATCTCAAAACGGGAATTGATGTGGAGGCGAAATAAATCTTGCCATTTATTCTAACAGGCGCTACCCCTTGCAAGATTTGTTTTACCCCCCAAATACAAAGCTTTCGTCAAACAATAAGCGAGGAATGTCGGTCATAAAAACATTTGTCGAAATGTCAAGGGATGAAAGCTTCGTACTCATCTATCCATAGTTCTATGCACACTATTTTCACTGCCTTTATTATTATTATTAAACATTATTATTACTACTACTACAAGAATTTACCCTCCGCGGTATTATTATTATTACTATTACTACTACTACTACTACTACAAGAATTTACCATCCGCGGTATTATTATTATTACTATTACTACTACTACTACAAAAACTTACCCTCCGCGGTATTATTATTATTATTACTATTACTACTACTACTACTACAAGAATTTACCATCCGCGGTATTATTATTATTACTATTTCTACTACTACTACTACTACTACTACAAGAATTTACCATCCGCGGTATTATTATTATTACTATTACTACTACTACTACTACTACTACAAAAATTTACCATCCCCAGTATTAGTATTACTACTACTACTACTACTACTACAGCAGGAATTTACCATCCGCGATATAATTATTATTTTTATTATTATTATGATATTACTACTACTACTACAAAAATTTACCCATCGCGGTAATATTATTATTATTACTACTACTACTACTACAAGAATTTACCCTCCTTTTCAAAATATCTCTTTACACCATATCACTTTATCTACATTAACAGAGGTCTCTCCTATTATACGAAATCAGTCAGTTATGTGCCATGCCTGACGAGGCAGATTTTTTTTTCCCGCAGTAGGTTACCATTTCATTCTGTGGTAGACCGGTTGCCATCCAAGGCTATAGAACCCGATCTGTCCTGCTATTTATCCATAGCTGGAGGGAATAAGAGGATTCATACCTTCCCAAGGGAATGTAATCGATTCGACTGGAATTCGAACTCGGCTCTCTGGTTCCTCAATCCGAGCCGCTATCCATTACTCCAGCGTGCCTCCTTAAACGAAATAACGAGCGTAAATCGAAGAAGTAATTACTATTAATGTATATAGAAAAATCTTTTAACTATTCTCATATCTCTACCACCACAGACAACTTTCTTCTATGACTGCTTGTCTCGTTATGAAAGGTCGAGGTTTGTCGTCCGCTATGGGTGATGTGGAACGTTTGAAATATAACAGTAAACCTGATGGCTCAACCGCATGCATTTGTCAAGCATATATACAGTGGGGTTGAACAAGTGATCGTACAGCAAACAAATGCTTGTTATTCTCACTGATAGCGAATGAAAACCTCGAGTAACAATGTTATATATGTATTTTGGGACATAGAATCACAATCTGCAATTTAAAATTAGAAATTCATCGATAAGTGATAGTTATGCAATTTTTTATATTTCGAATAGTGGAAAAGGTGTTCGTACAGTATCAATTTTTGCATTATAATACGGAAGATTTTGGTTGTACTTCAAAGTAGAAGATTCTAAACTGTTCTAGAATATTCTCAGTAACTCTATTGCAACAATTCAGTTCAAAATTGGATCATTCTGCAGTCACTGTTTACTGATAACGGTTCTAATAATGGCTAGATGTAAGGAAATGACTTGTGCCCAAAAAGAGATAATTATTAAGCTATGGAACAATGAAAAGAGTTACAGAAACATCTCCAATGACACGAACATACCCTTTTCAACAATTGGTTCATTTATTGCAAGATTTAAAAGACGTGATACTGTTGGGAACAAAGCCAGACCCGGTGCTCCCAGGAAGATCTCTCCCAGATTACGAAGAAAGTTGATGCAACAGGTCCAAAATAACCCAAGACAAGACCTTCAGAATGATCTGGGTTTGTCACGAGTTAACGTAACTAAGCAATCGATTAGTAATGAACTACGCAAAGACGGTATAAAGTCGCGCTCCCCTAGAAAGACACCACTCCTTCTGAAACGGCATAGAGATGCCAGGTTGAAATTTGTGACAGAGTATAAAGATAAGGAAAATTCTTATTGGGAAAGAGTTCTTTGCACAGATGAGAGTAAAATTGAGTTGTTCAATTGCAATTCCCTGAATCATGTATGGAGGAAAGACGCGCCCAAGAACACCATACCAACTGTCAAATTTGGTGGGGGTAGTATCATGATTTGTGGCTGCTGTTCGATGCAAGGTGTTGGCAAACTAGCAATTATAGACGGTAGAATGAATGCAGAAAAATATCAACAAATCCTAAACGAAAATTTATCGCTTTCTGTAGAGAATCTTGGGCTTCCTCCTGATTGGATCTTCCAGCAGGACAATGATCCCAAGCATACTGCTAAGAGTACGAAAAATTGGCTTGCTAATAACAACGTTAACATCTTACAATGGCCCAGTCAGTCGCCGGATTTGAATCCAATAGAGAATTTATGGTGGTTTTTGAAAAATAAGATCCGTGATAGAGGTCCAACAAACATCAAAAACCTGAAGACAATTAATCAGGAAGAATGGGAGAAAATATCTACTAAAGTATTCGAATCGTTAATTAAAGACTACAGGAAGAGGTTGGTTGCTGTTGAACTTAAAGGCTTTGCTACAAAATATTAAATGGAGAAAACATGTTTTTGTTCTGCTGTACGATCATTTTTTAAACCCCTAAAAATTTAAATATTGCTATATTTTCTTAACCATGGAATATTATTTAGTTTTATATGCATACATTTTTAGTATGCAATCTGATACAGTAGATATATTCCCGTTTTGTTAATTTAATATGTTACAAATAAGAATATGAAATATTTTCATGTGTACGATCACTTATTCAACCCCACTGTATACATCTCATTCGAGCCGAAAACCATATTACATTGAAACACCGGTTCTCGTACTATCACCGAAGTTAAGCAACGACAAGCCTGTTCAGCAGATTGGGATTACAAGTAACTGTAAGCTTGGATGTTTGGGTCGAGTAATCGATAACGGCTCGGAATTGAAAATCGGCGAATCGAGTTCCAATTCAACTCGGGTTCGCTATATTCAATAACGTGCAGATACCCTTGGGAAAGGTATGAATCCAGCTGTTCTCCCCCAGCTATGGGTTAATTAGTAGGGCTTGTATCAATAAATTATCTCCAAAGGATTCTTACAGTTTAGAAATATTTTCCGGCTTTAAATAACATGCAAAATGTTGATAAGCCGTGAAAACAAACCAATCAATCAATAAAAATTTGATAAAGAATTATGTAAAAGTCCCGTAAACGAAAATTCTCCTTTTTACTTTTCTGTGAGCATCGCAACAACAAAAAAGTGAATTTGCTCAAGACACTGGAACAAGAAATGTAATCTTTATGATCAGAATGCTGTCCGAGGTAGCAATACAAAAGCAGATAGACCTATACATATGTTTTATAGATTACACAAAATCATTTTATAATATACGACACAAAAAACTACTTAAAAAAAGAAATCACACTAAGTAAGGCAATTATTTTTTTTTTAAGCATTTCACCCCAATCAAGGCGGGAAGCCACTAGCACGCAAGGGGTTACAGAAAGTTGGAGCGAGAGCAAAGAGGAGTGATAGAGTAAAGGATGAAGACAAGGATAGGGGATAGATCAGGGCATCTGGAGACGTCGATTGACATTACATTTGAATAGTTGGAAGTGCGAGAGATGAAACTATTGGAGTAGAAGACTAAGACGCAAGAGGTTACTGAGTGCGAGAGAATGTGAGAAAAAAACACTATTAAGGAGAGATAACAATAAAAGAATAAGAATTATGAAAGATTAAGAAAACAGAAGATAACGATTTACATCGCATTTATATTTTTGAAGTTGACTGTAAAGAAGTCGGAAGAGAGTTCCACAAGCGAGAAGTGCGATCGAAGAAACTGTTAGCCTAGAACTTACGGCTACATCTAACCATTTCAACCGAAAAATGATGAGACCTTGCTGCCAATCTAGTACTGCGATTAAATTCATGAAGTCTTGGTACCATAGCCGAAAGTTCATCAGAACAATTACCATGAAAATATTTATAGAAAAGGCACACGGAAACTACGTTACGGCGGTGGGAAAGTAACTAAAACCAAAATGCCATGTCAGGACCAATAACATTGCAGATTCTTTTTTTTAATTTTATCAAGAATCTCTAAATATATAGCAAGAGCACCAGACCAGATGTGACAATTGTTGACCATATTCACCATAGTCTATGAATATACAATACAGCGCAGTACGTAATCTGTTCAATGAAACAACTTTAAAGATTAACACTCACGAGTCAGACACTCTACTGAATCTGACTATATCGCCAATACCACCAGCAGCTGTTCAGTAATTCTTCAGTCTTCGATATCAAAGGCTGGCAGTGATATTTAGACCCCACCCCCATGAGGTTTACATGTGGCACAAGGCCGGGATTAACGGGGGATCTCCTAGCCCGTAGCCTCGGCCAAAAATATTCCCTATTCGAACGCGTATAAATGGGTTCCGAGACAGTGAATCTCTCCGAACGAGACTCTGCCCTTCGGCGTAGCCTCGTCCGGGTTATCAAAGGCTGGCAGTGCATATTCGGGAAAAACATGGCTGCCTTTATACACGTCGCATTGAATATTTTGAGCCTTCTGATTGGTTAACCCTTCTATTGGTGAACTATAAAATGAGTCAGCTCATTTTGGCTGGCTCACTAGTACACCAGGGTACCCAAAAATTCCAACAACAATAAGTTCGTCAGAGCAGTTGCCATGAAAATATTTGCAGAAAAGACAGAGGGAAGCCACTTCTATAGGTAAGTGACTGGGGTCGAGATGACGAGTGTATTACTTCTTTGGATTTTGTCAAGAACCTCGAGAGGAGCAGTAGGAGCACCAGACCATATATGGCAACAGTATTCAAAGCAAGGACTAATGACAGACTTATAGATATGTAAGATGGATTCTGTCGAGAAAAATTGCTAACACAACACAACGGACCAACTTTGAAGTACAAATAAATACAAGGAATCTAGATTTTACATGGGGTAGATATTCGAGAACTTCGTAACCTCTATTGGGAACAAACAACCTGTATCCAGATATAGAACGAGTTCGCTGATTACACAAAAAAAAACTGAATTCGGAGCTACATGTTCTTGCCCGATTTATTTTACTATTACCACGTGACAATCGTAAAAGATCCCGAAAATCAATCAGGATTTATAATTGGTGGTTATAATCTTAACAACATAAGACATGCAGATGACTTTTCTTTGGTCAGAATTTCTACTCGAACAGCTTCTTTCCACGAAACGCTGCTCTCTGGAGCCGATTCCAAAGATGTCTTCGCAATCACTACAATCTTAACCTGTTCAAGTCTAGTGTTAACCGTTATCTTCTCCACATATGCGCATAAACTGTGCCTCTTACTCTGTAACTTTCTACCTCGAGTGGCTCTTGGGCCTTGTACAATATGAACCCCACTGTAAAAAGAATGTAGCTTTATTGCGAGCCACACGTTTTATGAATTGAAATTGCTTTAGGCGTTTTTATAGTCGTCACTTCTGCTTTCAAATTATGTTTTTGTCTTTTTTATTTCTTATATCGATGACAAACATCGCCAATCGAAATTTAGCGAAAATCTCTTTATAAGGAAGAAAGCTGGAAGATAAGAAAACTAAAGGAAGAAACGTATAAGTTCCTTGCAGACAAACGTTCAATTTTTATGCATGCTATATTCGTTAAACGTGTTTGCATGCTCAGAGTACATTATGGATTTTTTTTTATTTAAATCCTGTAAATGCATTTAAGATCTGGTCTGACACTATATATCTAATGATTACAGCGAATGAAAATTTTAACTTAATTCTCTAATGAAGTGACAACATGTTTTTTTTTTATATACTAAAGTTCATCCTGAGCAAGGCTCGAAAGCCACACAAATTGGAGGGTCACTGTTAAAGTGATTATGCAGAATAAAAATCGTAACAGGAAGTAAATATTATGAGGATAAAAATGATGGATAACAATTGACCCCTGACATGAAGAGGTTAAGATTGTAGCGTTATGGGAAGCATCCAAGCGGGAGTCAGTTCCACAAGGTACCTGTTCTTTGGAAAAAGTTGAACGGAACTTTCTTCTTGCATTTGAAACACGTGGGAAATGAGTATGATTCGACTCCGTGGAACTAGTAAGACTTGTTCTAGCTGTAAAGGTCTTAATTGGTGAGGCAAAAGGATAGAGCCTTTTTTAAAACGTTTGCCGCTAAAATAGCGATACAGTGGCGACAGTTGTACAGTGTTCTGTCTGTGAGGAGAGGGGGCCCAGGGAGGAGTATGCCCCCCCACCACCACCACCACCGCCACCATAAGACCACCGATTTGGGATCATATCAAAGCTGAAAAGATTAAATTTAAATTACATAAAATTAAATTAAAATTACATAAAATGGAAAAAAAATACATAGAGGCTTAATAAAACTAATATTAGCGAAACAAAGAAGGATTTTACAGATTGTTTCATGCAAAAAATGTTCAAGTGAAAAGATGGCCACAAAGTTTGTTTTTTTTTGTTTTGTTTTTTTTTGTTTTGTTTTGTTTTTGATTTATCAATGGTATGAATTCAGTTGGCAAAGCGAATGTTGAATCCTTTGGGAAAGAAATCCGCATCTTAAATGGCGACATGGAAAATAGTTTCAAAGAAAGATATCTGAAAAGAAGACAAAAAAGAGAAAAAAGAGAATCTTGTCGATGGAGGGAGGGGAACGATGAACAGGGAATACCAAAAGTCTAACCCCCCCTTACCCAAAATGGCAGGAAAAACATCGTTTAAACATATCTGAAAATATTAATTAAAAAAATGAAATAAATATACAATGAAAACATAGATAGATAGATAGATAGATAGATAGATAGATAGATAGATAGATAGATATAGATAGAAAAGGAATAGACTGAAACAGATAGATAGATAGATAGATAGATAGATAGATAGAAAATTTCTCAAAGTTAACCTGTAGAAAAGGAATATCTATAAATATAAATGTCAATAGGAAAACTGTAGTAGCTGCCGACGCGTTTCGTCCAACGAGAACTTTCTCAAGGCAAATTCATTTCGTTTTTGCCTTGAGAAAGTCCACATTGGACGAAACGCGTCGGCAACTTCTGATTTTCCTATTGTCTTTACATAGATAGATAGATAGATAGATAGATAGATAGATAGATAGATAGATAGAGTTTAACCCGGATATAAGAGAGTTTTCGGGACCGGAGAAGAAGTATCTTATATCCGGGTTTCTCTTATATCCGGGTTTCTCTTATATCCGGCTTTGGTCTATTTTATATACATTAACACAGGCTCTAATTTGGGACCAGAGAAAATCTCTCTTATATCCGGGTTTCTCTTATATCCGGGTCTCTTATATCCGGGTTACACTGTAGATAGATAAATAATCAGAATGGGATAGATAGATAGATAGATAGATAGATAGATAGATTATAAGAATGTGATAGATAGATAGATAGATAGATAGATAGATAGATAGATAGATAGATAGATAGAAAGCAAACTAGTAATTTATATAGATAGATAAATAGCTAGCTAGATAGATAATCAGAATAGCATAGATAGAAAAATAGTT
This sequence comes from Acanthosepion pharaonis, assembly GCA_903632075.3. Lineage (NCBI taxonomy): Eukaryota > Metazoa > Mollusca > Cephalopoda > Sepiida > Sepiidae > Acanthosepion > Acanthosepion pharaonis. The sequence continues at coordinate 2,930,222 of CAHIKZ030004545.1, forward strand.
AGTTAGCTAGATTGATAGATAATCAGAATAGTACAGATAGATAGATAGATAGATAATCAGAATAGTACGGATAGATAGATAGATAGATAGATAGATAGATAGATAGATAGATAGATAGATAGATAATCAGAATAGTACGGATAGATAGATAGATAGATAGATAGATAGATAGATAGATAGATAGATAGATAGATAATCAGAATAGTACAGATAGATAGATAGATAGATAGATAGATAGATAGATAGATAGATAGATAGATAGATAGATAATCAGAATAGTACGGATAGATAGATAGATAGATAGATAGATAGATAGATAGATAGATAGATAGAAGTGTCAAGATATGAATCTATGAAAGGCGAAAGCTAGAAAAATACCTTATTCCAAAGACAAATACTACAAAACAGCTTATCAAAAAAAGAATAAAAATAAAAACGAATCTATAAGAAAAAAAAAAAAAAAGAAATGGTGGTAGGATAGAAATAAAAATCTGAAAAAATGATTTCCGATTAATGCATTTCGTCTCTTTTTCTTTTTTCAGCACAAGATAGCGATATTTGCTGGGTTTTTTTTTTTTTTTTGTTGGATATTTCGTTTTTGTGAAACGTCTTGTGTTGTTCTTTATTGTCAGTTTCGTCGCTGTATTTGTGTTTGTGTGTGTACGCTTCTCTCCTCACCTCAACTGCCTTATTCACCACCCCCACTTTTTCATACACTTATTATTTTGACGTTGTCATCTTTTGCGGTTGTTACTGAGAATGGAAACTTGTTTATTTTATGGCTTCTTTTCGGATAGTTTCTGCTGATTTTAGTGCTTCAATTTATTATTATTATTATTATTATTATTATTATTATAAAATGATTTTTGGGTACGCATTTTCGAGGCCCAATATAGCCATCATAATACACAATCTGATAAAGATATACCGCACATATTTGACTGTGGTACGTGTGCCTGGTATAACTTTATCGGACTAAGAGTCATGATGAGTATATTGAACTTTGAATAAGATGCACATAAGATTATTATTATTATTATTATTATTATTTCCTTTGATTTCTGTTATATACACATTTGTTTCCGGGTCCCAACCAGAGACCTAAGGTTAAAAATGGCTTCATAACATAACATTTTCCACAGATCATTTTTGAAAAAAAAAAAAAAAAAAAAGTATTTTTGATGGAAAAAAAGACTACTATCACATATTTTAAATAGATAAAGCTCTTCATAATGTGTGAGCTGTACTTGTGAGCACATTTTCTTGTATTTCTTTAAGGCATGGGTTACCAGGATTTCCCTTCTTTGAGTCTATCGGAACCTTTTTAAATCAATTCGAGGGCTCCAACTATAACTGGAATTATTGACGTCCTCATGTGTCACATTTTTTAGATTTTAATTCAAGATCCTTGTACTTTGTTTTTTGTTTTTTTTTTTTTTTTTTTTTAAGAGGAACTGTCATATCAGTAAGAAAGCACATTCAGTTGTTGTGTTCTTTGATCACTACGTCTGGGGGATTAGCTTAATTTGTTCTGTCAGTGTGTATTGTAAAGTCCCATGAAATTGTTACAGGTCTTACCGCTGTAACCGGGTCTGGTTCATATCAGTTTCTTACAGTTTCCTTTCCGTAAAAGTTGCATATCTTCCAGTGCAGACATTGGCCCATTCTATCATGCCGACTATTCAGTAGGTGCTAACACTATACAACCTGTGTATATTTCTAAGATGAGGTATTATGTACACTATTTACATTATTCGGACTATTGTCCTCATCTTTGTCGCCATATTTATCCGATCCTTCAGTATCGGTCTATATTTCTGAGATCAGGTATTATGTACACTATTTACATTATTCGGACTATTGTCCTCATCTTTGTCGCCATATTTAACCGATCCTTCAGTATCTGTCTATATTTCTGAGATCAGGTATTATGTACACTATTTACATTATTCGGACTATTGTCCTCATCTTTGTCGCCATATTTATCCGATCCTTCAGTATCTGTCTATATTTCTGAGATCAGGTATTATGTACACTATTTACATTATTCGGACTATTGTCCTCATCTTTGTCATCATATTTATCCGATCCTTCAGTATCTGTCTATATTTCTGAGATGAGGTATTATGTACACTATTTACATTATTCGGACTATTGTCCTCATCTTTGTCGCCATATTTATCCGATCCTTCAGTATCTGTCTATATTTCTGAGATCAGGTATTATGTACACTATTTACATTATTCGGACTATTGTCCTCATCTTTGTCATATTTATCCGATCCTTCAGTATCTGTCTATATTTCTGAGATGAGGTATTATGTACACTATTTACATTATTCGGACTATTGTCCTCATCTTTGTCGCCATATTTATCCGATCCTTCAGTATCTGTCTATATTTCTGAGATCAGGTATTATGTACACTATTTACATTATTCGGACTATTGTCCTCATCTTTGTTTATTTATCGATCCTTCAGTATCTTTATATTTCTGAGATCAGGTATTATGTACACTATTTACATTACGTTTCTTTGTTGCCGTTATCACAACGTTTCTCCGGCCTTTTCAGATGGCTGGAATGTCGAACTGGACCCTATATTTCGCTTGCTGGGGTAGACTGTTCTAGTTACACGTGCCATGTCTAATGAATGTCAGTTAATCCTGTTAATTTGCCTCTCCAAGGACACATGGCACAGTGGCTAAAGGCGTTGGTTAGATCCAATGAGAGGGCCCAAAGTGTTGTGGGTTCAATACCTGGTTAAGGCGGTAGAGAACTTGGAGAGAGAAATTAACAGGAGATAACTGATAACTGATATCCATTAGACATAGCACGTGGAACTAGAACAGTCTACCCCAGCGAGTGAAATAAAGGGTTCAGTTCGACATTCCAACCACCTGAAGAAGGCCGGAATGTACAACGGCCGTAACGTTGTGATAAATATGGCGACAAAGATGAGGACAATAGTCCGAATAATGTAAATAGTGGTCTATACAACCTGATACAATATGGTCAATTGTTTCTGGATATTTATCACAAAATCTGTATTTCGGGTTAGCACTAATTTTTCACTATGTTGGCTTGGTAATTTCTAGTTAGCAAACATTGAATAAATTATTATTATTATTATTATTATTATTTTCTTTGATTTCTGGCGTGTAAACATTTCTTTCCGGGTCCAGCCCAAGGACCTAAGGTTAGAAATGGCATCATGACACTTTCCACTGACAAAAAAAAATAAAAAATAAAAATAAATGAAATAAATAAATTAAACAAAACATATATTTTACACAGACAAAGCCCTTCGTAAAGTGTGGGCTGTACTTGTGAGAACAATTTTTTGTATCTCTTTGAGGCATGGGCTTCCAGGAATCCCTTCAATTAGTCTACTGGGATCTTTTCCAACCAATCCTAGGGCTCCAACTACAACAGGGATTGTTGATATTCCCATGTGCCACATATTATTATTATTAATATTATTATTATTATTATTATTATTATTATTATTATTATTTGTGTATGTTATGTTTCCTGCTTTGTATCCTGTAGAGACGGGTCCAAACTATGGTCCTTAGGCCCTATAGGAAAATTGTCATTTAATTGATAGTACAGTGTAACCCGGATATAAGAGACCCGGATATAAGAGAAACCCGGATATAAGAGAGATTTTCTCTGGTTCCAAATTAGAGCCTGTGTTAATGTATATAAATTAGACCAAACCCGGATATAAGAGAAACCCGGATATAAGAGACTTCTTCTCCGGTCCCGACAACTCTCTTATATCCGGGTTACACTGTACTTTTCTTAATATATGGGATGTTCCTAGTAGCACGATCTTCTGGGAAATTTGTATGTTGATATTACCTGTGAAACTCTTAGTAAAATTGTCCATTCCTTTTCTCTCGAGGCCCAGTGCTCCGATTACTATTGGTACAGTCTCAGTCTTCATTCTCCACATCCTGTTAATCTCGATCTCCAGGTCCTTGTATTTGGATAATTTCTCAATAATTTTCATGGAGGTGTTTCTCTCAAATGCTATTATTATTATTATTTATTTTCTTTGATTTCTGGCGTTTACACATTTCTTTCCGGGCCCTGCCCAGGGACCTAATGTTAGAAATGGCGTCATGACACTTTCCACTGACAAAAAAAAAATTACATAGATAAAGCCTTTCGTAAAGTGTGTTGATGTTCTCATATGCCACATTTTCGAGATTTCTATTTCAAGGTCCTTGTATTTTGACAACTTTTTGAATATCTTCAAAGATACATTGCAGTCAGCAGGGACTGCCATATCAATAAGGAGGCATCGTTTTTGTTTGTGGTCTTTAATAACAATAATAATAATAATAATTATTATTATTATTATTATTATTATTATTCAATGTGCATTTCATGATTACTCTTCAATATTATTCTCTCTTATAATGGTTGTGTTTCAATGCTGCATCCTCGTAATTTCCCTTTCCTGAGCTTTATATTTGAAGGGTTAATCAAATTCTTTCGCTGAAATATTTTTATCTGATGGCAGGATCATGTCGATAAGATAACAATCTTCTTCTTCTTCTTTTTCTTCTTCTTCTTCTTCTTCTTATTATTATTATTATTATTATTATTATTATTATTATTAAGGTAACTTTTTTTTATTTATATATATTTTTCCTCTGTTTTTTTTTTTTTTTTTAAACTTCTTCTCCGCGTATTGCTTTGTTTCTTTTTGTAGCGATGTTTTTCTATCCGGAGTGAACAGCTTAAACATGTGAAAAAGACCATGTATA
>CAHIKZ030004545.1:2940000-2995000 GCA_903632075.3 Acanthosepion pharaonis
TGACACAGTACCTACGATGGACGCATGTACCAGCTGATTTTTCATACTAAAATTAAATAAAAGAAATATCATGTATGAAAGGCATTTTGCACCCGCCATACACACACATATCCCCGCTAAAATAATCGCCCTACACTGTGTCTTAAATGCGAAGTTGGATCTTTCTGTAGGCTAATTTTATGCCTAATTATCATTATCGGAAGCTCTGATTTTGTCTGAGAAGTGCACTTCTACCCTGCTAGACTCGATGAAAATATGATTTACTCAGGCCACATTATTATTGTCGCTATTTCGCTTGCACACAGAATATGGTGTTGACTGCTCGTATGAAGTTTATTTTAACCTCACCTCTTGCGAAGTTAAAATCATTTTTTCTTTGTATCGAGGGGCCGTTTCCAATACTCTTCTAAGTATTATTGCCGTTCTGACCAGGCAAGCTTGATGGAATAATCCATACTAACCTTTCACCCCTCCAGCATAATCCATTTCACACCAAAATGTCAATCAAAACTCCAGTTTCAGCAAACGAAGTTTCCTATTGGTCAAAAGCCTTAGAACTGTAGCAAATTCACGTGAAAATGCTATTTCGCGCGCAAGCTGCCGGAGCCTATATTTTTTGTTCAGAAATCTATAAATAGGAAATTCTTGATCGCTTCAAACAGTCAGACCTTCATTCCTAGAGAGATGCCAAACTGACCCACGCAAGTCAAAATTCTGACCAACCAAGACTTTGCCGCGCAAAATACCTCTGACTCAACAATCCACAAGCACACTCTATCTCTCTCAGGAACGCTATCCAAACATCACTTACGATACTTTAAAAAGTGACATTTTTCTCACTACTTAATAAGTATTAGTAAACAAACAATCAAATTCTCACACAACTAAAGGTACGCAACTCCTACCAATTATGCAAAGAAACTTACGTACACACACTAATAACTGAACTAGCACAAAGGACAATTCGTACGTAACTGGACACTTAGTTTAATTTTGTGAACAAATCTGAATAGCAATAGCAAACACTTTCAAACATTCACAATAATATTCTACGCAACCAAATACATCTATTCTCATTTATCCATCAAAGTTCAACTCAATTGTATTCTTGAAACCAATGTTATTGTTGTACATTTAATGTTTGTCTTTGTTTTCAACCTGCTTGCATGATTTATTTCTAATATTATTCTTTAATTGTTGTGGACGAATGTTTTTAGAACACCAACACTAAAAATCCTTCTGATTACTCAAAATACATTCGCCAGTCTGCAACAAAACAAGCTTTTTGTAATGGCTCCATTTCTAAATCACAAGCCAATGTCTGCAAGGTTTTTTCTATTCTTTTCTGCCTGCCATCAGCATGTTCTTTTTATGTGCCGTATCCCTTCAGGATGTAGACGATCATGGCTCTCCACTTCCTCCTATCCCTTGTAGCTCTTAATGTTTCGTCCCTCTGCCACCTCCCCCGGGCCATGTTCTGTCATCCACTGGCTTAAGCCAGCCAGGTATGTCATGCGTTGCTTTCCATTATCTCTTTTTCCCTCTATTCGACCTGTGAGTATCAGATTCTCCAGGCCTTCCTTTCTCATTACGCGTCCCAGAAATTCCATTTGTCTCTTCCTGAGATTAAGCATAAGTTTCCTCCTTGTTTGCATCCTCTCTAAGACCTCATAGTTGCTTACACGCTCACTTCATGATATCCTTGGCATCCTTCTGTAGAACCACATCTCGGCTGCCTCGTGTCTCTTCTTCATCTTTGAGGAGACCGTCCAGCATTCGCTGCCGTATAGGAGGACAGATGCTCAGTACTCTTTTCTTTGTCACCAAAGAAATCCTCCTGTCTCGCAGTACTCTGCCTAGCTTTTGGAATGCATACTTGGCTATCCAAACACGTCTACGGATCTCAGCGTCGCACCTACCGTCCTCCGTCAAAACACTTCCCAGATATTTACTGATGTTAAACTCCAGGCGAGCAACACTCTACTCCAATGATTCCCAATGTGGGGCGCATGCCTCACCGGTAGGGAATGGTAATATCTTGGATGGGGCACTCGTACGATTTGTCCCATTCGGTTTATTATACCAACGTGAGCTCAAATTTCATTTTGCATTATTATTTCATGATTAAAATGACCAAAGTATATTACAGATAATCTTTCATTCAAATATTTTACATTTCAGCCTTTCAGTTCTATGTCCGTGTTTCAAGACGGGTCGGGTGGATTGCCGATACACATCGCAGACCCGAAGTGACGGGCGACAATCGAGTAATCTACAACGACCTACCGCGCTGGCAGGGCCCTCCCGCGCGCCCGGCTTTTTGTTCCGGACGCGGAGGAGACGTCGCGACGAGACGACGTCGCACACCGGCACGGGAATTGGTTGGTGCATAATTATCAGGCGTTTTTTGTAGGCGAGTTATTTGTTCATAAAAATTGCTGTTTTGTTTACTTTTTTTTTTAATAAAAATATTATTTTATTTTCAGGTTATAAAAAATGCGTGTCGATAATCATACGCTCCGGAATAATCATTTCAAAATGTTATTGTTGCATTGTTATGTTTCTTTTTTCATAATAAATATTATTTAAAAACGCCTGATAATTATGCACCAACCCAATATAATCCTGATAACCTGCCAACAAGTAATCGGGAAGGCATCCCCTTACAATGCTAAAGAGTAAGAAGGAAAGTGTTTATTGCTTACAGAAAGCTTGAGTTAAACTTCAACATGTTTCATTAAGGTTATTTGATCTATTATAAAAATTACAGTTTGAAGTCATGATGCAGATTAAATATTGGGTTGGTGCATAATTATCAGGCGTTTTTGTAGGCGAGTTATTTCTTAATAAAAATTGCTGTTTTGTCTACTTTTTTTTAATAAAAATATTATTTTATTTTCAGGTTATAAAAATGCTTGTCGATAATCATACGCTCCGGAATAATCATTTAAAATGTTATTTGTTGAATTGTTATGTTTCTTTTTTCATAATAAATGTTGTTTAAAAAACGCCTGATAATTATGCACCAAGCCAATATATATATTTAACTGTCTTTTTGTTTTTAAAATTTTTTCTTTTTCATGGACGCCATGGTCTTTGAAGTTAATGACCTTTTAAGCTTTCTTCACGCGAATAGCAGTAAAATTTTGAATATGTAAGAACTAAATATTACGGGGTGTTAGGGCAGCAGAATTATAGAAATACCAAAGTGGGACATGGCCCCCAAATCGGTTGGAAACCCCTGCTCTACACTTTCTTGGGCTCACGTTCTCCACTGGCATGAAGTGTAGCTACTATACAGAATCAATTGCTAGGTCTGATTTTGTTTCTTTCTTATTTTATCGATTTCACTCAATGCAATCAGTAAAGCCACTATGCCACAAGGGGTTACTGGGTGGGGAAGAATTAGAAATAGAAACATTACTAATGAGCGGGAAAGAAAGAGAAATCAAGAGGATATTGGATAGCGATTGACATTTTAATTTTTGAGGATTAAAGTTGGCTGGGAAGCAAGGGGCCAGAAAGGTGTTCCACAAGCGAGAAAAGAAACTGTTAGCACAGATTTTACGATTACATCTCAGCCAGTTCAACTGTAAATTGATGAGATCTCGACGCCAGTCTAGTACTGCGCTTAAATTTATAAAGTCTACGTATCATACTGTTATATACGAATAAAGTGTCGCTGCCGACACCTGAGTTTGAACATAGATCGCCATTGAGCAAACACCATTACTGAATTAAGTAGACCACGTGACCATAGAGGAAACACATATATGGGAAGTAGATGACGACTAACGATCGTTATTTCTACTCTATCTTCTATTACTATTCGGATTACTATTTCTAGTATATCCTCTATGACTACACGGATCCCTATCTCTACTCTATCCTCTATTACCATACGGATCACCATTTCTACTCTATTACCATACGGATCACCATTTCTACTCTATCCTCTATTACCAAACGGATCACTATTTCTACTCTATCTTCTATTACGATACGGATCCCTATCTCTGCTCTGTCCTCTATTACCATACGGACCGCCATCCTCTATACTATTTCACAATACCGATTACTGTTAGAGCTAGTATTATCGAGCAAGTAATATTAGTGCGAGTGATATTCAAAGGCGTCTGACACCAGTATTTTTCGACGGCGTTACTCTAGTTGTATCGGCGATTACAAAGTCTCTACTACAACGAGAATTATGAAAGTGACAACGAGTATTCGTTGGCATAACAAAAGGAGTGTTCATTGACATCACAAATCATAGGAAAGTGCTCATCCAAACAATTACTATAAAAGTATTTATAGGAAAGACACAGAGAGCCAACCTTACGGCGGTGGGAAAGTGGCTGAAACTGAGCTGCCAGATTATAACCAATAATATTGCTGATTCTTCTTTGGATTTTATCAAGGAGCTCAAGGTAAATAGAAGGCGCACCGAACCATATGTGGCAGCGATATTCTAAGCATGGCGAAAGATGGTGGACTTATAGATATGTATGATAGATTGTGGAGAGAAAGATTGTGTCACATGGCACAGTGGACCAATTTTCTTAGCCGCTGACCTTGCCACTAAGAAAGCTGTTTCACTGTCCGGTGCCAGAAAATCTTTCTCGTCAGAATCCATCTTACACGTTTACAAATCTACCATTCGTCTGTGTATTGAATATTGCAGCCATATCTGGTCTGGTGCTCCTGCTGTTCATCTCGAGGTTCATGACAAAATTCAAAGTATCTGTAACGTAATCGATCCTGACCATGCATCTTGACTTCAGCCACTTTCTCACCGACGCAACGTTGCTTCCCTCTGTCATTTCTGCAAATATATTCATAGCAACTGTCCTGATTGACTCTTTTCCTCCTAGGGACTAGAATACATGAATTTAACCGTGCTACTAGATTGGCAACTAGGTCCCACTGATTTACTGTTGAATTAACTAGATGCAATTGTGTAGCGATTTTGACATGTTTTCGATGTAATATCCTTATCAGACACATAGACGACTCATTATTAATATATCCACAAAACACCAATTTAACGGATCTTTTCTCCAAATTTAACAACGTTGAACCTACAATAAACTTCACTTTTGAAACTGAAACCAACTACACTCTTCCGTTCCTAGACATCATATTACATAGAAATAATAATGAACTCAATTTTGACGTTTACAGAAAGGCTACAAACTAAAATGATCTGATCATTTTCTACTCAAACCACTCTTCTAAAATTAAATCTGGAATTATTATAGATTTCTATCTAAGAGCATTAATAATCTGTAGTCCCCAATACTTACCTAAAGAAGAAACATACATAGAAAACACATTCAAAAACCCACAATACCCATATCATTTCAGCCACAACGCAAGAAGAAAGGCATACAAAATATACAACCGAAACAAAAATTAATAACATAATCCGCAATAGTAAATTATATGAAAACAGATCCTTAATACTACCGACCAATTCTGTCACGTCCACTATCCAGAACAACTTATCCCATCTAAATATTCTTAAAATAGTCACAAACACTTCCAAAAACCATTATGGATATACTCAGATCCTCAAAAACTAATAGCAATATTTCTGAAGCAGGCCTTTATAAAATAAATTGCCAAAACTGTTCCTGCCAATATATTGGAGAAACAAGTAGAAATTTAAAAAAAAAGAAAAACGCTTTTATGAGCACAAAAAAGACGTCACAAAAAACAACTTAGCTAATGCACTAGTCATACATAGAAATAAATTCAACCATAATTTTGATTTTAAAAATGCTACACTCATAAAAAAAGAAAATAACTCACTCAGAAGGAAAATTCTAGAGAATGTCGCCATTGAATATTACCCAAATATTAATCTACGCCCAGGCCTTTTCCCTATTTCAACTTTCTTAACAGAATTACTGCTCTCCCAAACAAACTTACACAACAGTATCATGAAATCAAAAGAAAATGGTTGAATCCGTCAACACAGCAATAAAAACAATATCTCCATACGTGACAGTAATTGACGTAATTTTCAGTTAACAGTATGAAAATAGCGTTCTCTAAATTCTTCCAGTTGCTAAGGACATTCTGTTTTTTTGTTATTATTAGTTACTTTGTTTAAATAAATTCATTTCGTTTTTTGCCTTGAGAAAGTCCACAGTAGACGAAACGCGTCGGCAACTATTACAGTTTTCTTATTGTCTTTTACGTTTATATATATATATATAGAGAGAGAGGGGGGAGAGGGGAGAGAGAGAGAAAGAGAGAGAGAAGAGTGGTAGTAATCCGTTGGTACATAATCTAAGTGATTCTTATTAATACAATATAAAATATTAAATATTAAACATTAAAATTGATTCACACATGGAGCTCAAAGTTTTTATAATAAACAGAGCAATATATTTCATACAATCGTAATTAAGATACCAATATGTAAATGATGATTTTCACCTTGTAAAATTAAATTTACAGGATTTTTCAAATAGTCAATGGATTTAATTTTTGAAATTTCAAAAAGTTTATCATCCATTGACTGTTTGAAAATCCAGTAAATTTAATTTTACAAAAAATGATCATTTACATAATGGTATCTTAATTACGACTGAATGATATATATATATATATATATATATATATATATATATATATATATATATATATATATATATAAAGTGAACATCGAAGTCAACACTCAGAGGCAACAGCCTGTTTCATGCTAGAAGCAAGCGTCAGACCTTTAAAACTATATTTCTGCATATATATATATATATATATATATATATATATATATATATATATATATATAAATAAAAAGAAAGAACAGTAAGATATAAAATCCGGTGTTCTTATAGATATTTTATTTTTACAAAATAGTGCTCAATGTAAATTTACAGAGCATTAATATTATAAATTAATTGATTTAAAATATGGTTATAACCATATTTTAAATCAATTAATTAATATATATATATATATATATATATATATCCTATACAGTGAGAATATCTGCTTTCTACTGAAGATATCACCTAGTTCTCTTAGCCATGCTACCGATAACAGCATAGTATTTTAAATATACTAAATATGCTGACATGACATAACTGTAATAGTCCAATACCAACAACTCCATGTACCAATTTGTTTATAATTACGGGTCCGCCTACAACATGCCTACTCCATCAAAGGCGATGTATGCTAGATGAAAAGGGATCTGTAAGTCAAAACATGTTAGACCCCAAGGAAAACATCTAAGGAAGTACATGCAAAGGTTGATCTCAACACAAGCAACTTAAAAAAAAACTATACAACTTTTCGCTTCTTTATTTTTAGTATCATACCGACATTTGCGCGGTACACAAGCAAAGTGTATATATAAAACAAAATTAAATATGTTCCCTTATGATTTACACTGAGTTTTAGGGAATTACATCCACTCTTCTGGTGGGAGTTCTTTGATTCTCTAGAAGGAAGTTTATATCAGAGAAACATCATTCTGATAGAATGTTTCAATTTTGGTAATCGCCATAGTTTTCGGGGTGTGATACCGAAAAAGGGAATCGAATCAAAACTTTTTGTTCATGAGATTCTTTCCTGTTGAAAAAAAAAATGAAGGGTGAAGGAGTGTTCAGTTAACAGACAGATGCCTTGATGTCGGCGTTTCAAGGAAAAAAAGCTAACAACTCGACATGTTTAATCTAAAACAAAATACAATGGATCCCTGGAGCAATCGGGTAATTTCTGACGGAATTTCCTCCTTGTCTGAGAAGGATTATTTCTAACTTGGAAAAGTCGATTGTTAAGATAAATCGACACAAAACGTCTGACGCTTTTAATAGTATTTGCCCGAAAGAAGCATATATAAATAGTCGGCCCACATGGCCTGAAAATTGCATTCATGTATAAAACAGACGGTCGACGATTGGTATTGACCTCAGTGTCCATTTTTACCTTTATATTTACTTATGCTCTATGATATTGAGCACATTTACTTTAAATATAACACAACTTAAAACTGTACTTTTAGCACATATATATATATATATATATATATATATATATATTATAATTATTTTTTTAAAATTAGATCCATCGCTACATAAGTGTTCTCATGTTTCAAAAATAGAAACAAATAAATCAGCTATGTTTCATCCTCAAGCGAATTTTGAAATAACTAATCCTGGAATTTACGTAGCTTTATAAGCATATACATTCGTAATATTAATGAAAACGGTCAAACCAATTATTGTAATAAGGGGCGAAAGGATGAACATATTGAATCAACATATTAGTTATATATATATATATAATAAATCCTAAAAAGCAAGGGTAACCTACTTAGGTTTCATCTAAACGAATCTTCAGGGTAAGCTGGCTAAAAAGGAAATGACCAAAGCCTCTATTCCAATAACAAGGATTTCCTGTGCCTACATCTATTGAGAATCTCAGGTCTTTGATTTAATAAATTATTAGGTTCATTGCAAGTGGCTATTGCTAATTTTTCCTCCATACATAACGCACAAACTTTGTCCCCTGCTTTATATTTTTTTTAAATATTTAGTTGTGCTATCCGAGTTTTTACAATCGAGTTTTATTATTAATAGACACACACACGCACACACACACACACACACACACACACACATACACACACAAACACACACACACACACACACATATATATATATATATATATAGTTTATGAAAAACTAAGTAATCCGTATGGGTAAACCTAAGGAGGATAAAATCCAGAGAGCTCAATGTAAATCCAGGGCAAATAATTTAAATAAAAACAGGCCACTTTAAGGTTCCATGTAATAAATTATTTCACCACAGCCGTTTTAAAAGACTGCGGATCATCAGGCTTTACTTCCAAACAAAAATGAAAACTTCTCATTTTTTGCTTGAAAGTAAAGTCTGATGATCCTGCAGTCCATTAAAAGGGATGTGGTGAAATAATTTATTACATGGAACCTTAAAGTGGTCTGTTTTTATTTTTATATATATATATATATATATATATATATAAAATTCGCTTGAGGATGAAATGGAACTAATGTCTTTAATTTAATTACAAAATTAAATTCGAAGCTTTTAGCTTCCATTTTTGAAACATGGTTAGAACTGTGTAGCGAAAAAACCATATTGTTAATCAATTAATTTATATTAATGCTCTGTAAATTTGCATTGAGCACTATTTTGTTTTTTTGCGTAATTTGCACGACAATTTATCCATTGCACCCTGTATATCTGTTAAAATGAGATGTCAATGTTATTCTAATTTTTTACGTAATTTAGACGACAATTTATTCATCGCACCCTGTATATCTGTTAAAATGAGATGTCAATGTTATTTTCATTTTTGCGTACTTCAGACAACAATTTATCCATCCCACCCTGCATTAATTTCTCTTCTAGGCAAAAGTTACTTGTTTTGAGGAGTTATTACCAACCTTTGCTGTTTGTTTTATTTTCGACGTGATTTATCCTGCGATTTGATTTCTACTATCAGTACACTACAAAACATCTAAAAAAAAAAACACTTCAGCTATAACAGATGTATGTGGCTACATAAAAAAACGAGTACCCCCACAATACATTTACAATTATTATTATTAGTAGTAGTAGTAGTAGTAGTATTTTTTCTTTTTTTGCAAATCGCTGAGAATACCGTAAAGTTAAAGTTAAAAAGCTCTACATGTTATTATTACATTCGTGTGATTATTATATTCAGTAGCCTCCCTGGGTTACAAGATATATATATATATATATATATATATATATATATATAAGTGAACATAGAAGTCAACACTTAGAGGCGACAGTCTGTTTCATGCTATATGCAATCGTCAGGCACAGACTTTCGCCTCTAAGTGTTGACTTCTATGTTCACTTTTATATTTACACACGCTCTATCTCTGATATTGAGCACTTTATCCCATAAATATAGCACACCTTAAGACTATATTTCTTCATATATATATATATATATATATATATATATATATAATCGACTCTCCCGTCGAGATTCGACGTATGAGGGTCAAGCGAAACAGTTTCCAGGAAACCGACAGCCCGACACCGGCTCATGAGATTTGATTATAGTGGTGAAGGCCGCGTGCAGGACCATCCACACTTTTTGAAGGGACGAATACAGAGACCTGGTGCACCGAATGCCACAAGGTTCCCAAACGACCCTCCGCAGGTTTTGAATTCAGAGTTGTCCGTCTCCTAGACCAGTTGCCATCCAAGGCTATAGAACCCAGTCTGTCCTGTTATTTTACCCATAGCTGGAGGGAGAGGAAGAGGATTCATACCTTTCCCAACGGTATTAGCACGTAAGTATATATATATATATATATATATATATATATATATATATATAGTAGTAGTAGCAGATGGTGCCGACGAACGTCGCCGGCACTTTGTTACTTTGTTAGGGCCCAAGGGTGGGGGGACGGCTACAGGAAGTGATGAGAAGTGAGGAACGAACAATAAAAGAACAGGGTTCAGGAAGACAGAAGATGGCGATCGACGTTGCATTTAAAATCGTTGAAGATTGTAGTTGGCAGGGAAGCAAAAAAGCGGAAGGGAGTTCCACGGGTGAAAAGTTCAAGAAAAGAAAGTGTTAGAGTAGAAACGGCTGCATCTAAGAAAAATATAACCTCTTTTTAAGAAAATGATCTTCCTATTTCTATTCTTTTTGTTTGTACCACCATCATCATATTGTCTAAACTTGATTTCAGCGCACTTATAACCACTATTCTTTAAAACTTTATTAATTATTTAATGAATTCCACAATGAATCTCCAACTGCAGACCAACATACAGTATTCACTACTGTATTTATGTGAATGGGGACATACCCATTATCGTCCGTAGGTATGCTACAACATATCTATCTATCTATCTATGATTTATTTGAAAATTATAACATAAATATGAATGTAGAATAAAGATAAACTTTTTATTCTACATTCAACATCATCCCTAGATAAGACACCAGAAGTGTTCATTCGACTCACTTCTAGCAGATGTCTACTTCTCCTACGTGCTGCTGGTGAATCTTATACGTGTTGTTCTAAGTTTTATCGTTCATCACCAACCTTCGTGTGATTATTCTATTCAGTAGCCTTCCCTGGGTTACAAGTATATATATATATATATATATATATGTACTCTAAAAATGAAGAAATAAGAATTGATGTCCATTAAATGGAGCTTGTAAAACAGAAACTATAATTTATAAAGCAGAAGTAACAGATGTTAATAGCCAAAATAAAACGTACATAGGATGTACTGAAGGTACTTTCAAATGTAGATGGTACAATCATATGTCGTCATTTAAGTTAGCAAATCTTAGGTACTCTATCGAACTAGCTAACCATGTGTGGAATTTAAAAGAAAAAAGTAACAGTGATCCGATTGTAAGGTGGAAAATTTTTAAAATGACAAAGCCTTACAACAATCACAATATTTGCAACCTCTGCCAAGAAAAATTACCGATTCTGATATTCCCGGATCCAAAAAACCTTTTAAACCAGAAATCCGAAGATTTTTCTTAAGCGCGTATGTGGCTGCATAAAAAACAATTACCTAACACAATGCATTCACAATTATTATTATTATTATTATTATTCTATTACACCAAACGCCGCGCGTTTGTTTATTTATTTTTGAAAATAATAATGCAGCGTCCTTTATGACATCATTTGACAATCGCTGAGAATACCGTAAAGTGAAAGTTAAAAGCTCTACGTGTTACTATTACTTTTATTTTATTTTTTCACACGTGTATTGAGCACTTTTTAATACTACTGTTTCCTAATCTGATTCAACTCTTACCATTAATCATTTTTATATATATATATATATATATATATATATTTATATATATATATATATATATATATATATGCGTGTGGGGGGGTTTCAGATATAACAAAGATATATATCTGTAAAAGGATAATATGAATAAAGATAAAAGGAAAACTTGTTTTTATCGATGCATCTCATCCTCTGATAAATAAAGCAAATGTGGGGATTTTATTGTGCAACAAGTATTTATAAACAAAAGTAAATATGTTTTTCAACATTTTTAAATTTAAGTGACGCTCATAAATATTCATCAGGTTAACTGAAATGTCTAGGCAAATTGTGGCGGATGCTAAGTGACGTAGATTATGTCCAATAAATGAAACTGAGTAAGTGATGTTGTTGTTGATTTTTTTTAATATTTATGAGAGTCTCTTAAATTTATTTTCTTTTTAAACTAACATTTTTACTTTTGTTTATAAATACTTTTTGCACAATAAAGTCCTTACATTTACCTTCATAAATTATATCAGATGACAAAACGCATAGATTAAGATAAATTTATCTCTTGTCTTTTATATATATATATATATATATATATATATATATATATATATATATATATATATAAATTACATAAAAAGGAAACTCTCTTACCCCATTCAGATGGCCATTTCACCCCAGGATATTCTCCTGGGGTTTGTCAATGCAAAAACATGACAAGGCCCAAGCAGAATATCCCGAGGGTGAAATGGTCATCTGAATGGGGTAATCGAGTTTCAATTTTATGTAATTCATTTATAAGATAGGCCCTATAATAATTATATTGAGCTGTCTTTTGTGGATCAGTTTTAATATTTTTATTATTAGGATCTACTTGGATTACATACCCACGGATTTTTACCTATATATATATATATATATAGTATATTGGGGCAGCAGATCATTATTTAAAAATATATTGTTAAATATAACAGACAATGAATGTCTATTATGTTTGATCAGGAGCCGTTCTAATGTTCGAATGTTTGCTTTAATTTCGGGTAGAAATAGAGACAAAAAATTGTCCAGCATTTGGATATTTTTTATTAAGTTGGTCCTTGATCTAAGCTTTCGGCTCACATAAGCCATCTTCAGAGTGGATATACGGACATTTTAACAAAGATATTCACCATCGAAGGTAAGATTTTTTTGTGTTGATAATAATATTTGATATTAACTGAAAGCACAATAATACTCACACATACACATAGTAAAAAGAACGTTCTGATATTGGAGGCCATCTACATTAAAATGAAGCAACCCACACTCAACAAAATTACATTTCAAACTAGTCACAATACATTACATTGCATCTTAACATTCGTTCTGTTGTAATACGTCGGTCTATCGCGTGGTATGACGTCATAGAACCGCTTCTTAAACTTACGATCTGCGTCTGCTATTCCGCGACCGTTATCGTCGCATAGCAATTTTCTGTCAATATAATAGAATATCAACTTTGATGGTGGATGTCTTTGTTTTATGTCTGTATAACGACTCTGATGATGGCTCACGTGAGTTGAAAACTTAGGACCAAATTATTAAAAATATCCAAAATGTTGTAAATTTTTGTCATTATTTTCACCAGGAATGAAAGCAAACATTCCAACATTAGGATGGCTCATGATCAGACATAATAAACATTCATTGTCTGTTATCATTTAATAATATATGTTTAAATAATGATCTGCTGCCCTAATACACTATATATATATATATATATATATATATATATATATATATATATATATATATATATCCATCTTAAGACGGAGAATATAAAATGTTAAACCATTTTATTAAAAGTCACTGATTTTCTTTCTTCTTTTTTCGTCTCGAGACACGACACCTCGTGAAAAATGATAAAAAATTTAATTATGTTAAAACACCCAAATGCATACACAAACGGCACATTTTTCGTTATCCATCTGATGAAGCCATATAGGCGAAATGCATTATAACTCTGTTGGAATTACATACCCACATTTATTACATATTTATTTCCGTGCATTGAATATCTGGCATGATGCTTCTAATATGTAATAAATTTGGGTATGCCATTCATTTTCTTTCTCTTTTTTAGTCTGAGTAACACCACCTTGGGAAAAATAATATAAGATTTGATTATTTTAAACACACACAAATGCATACACGCATTTGTCGTTATCCATCTGATGAAGCCATATAGGCGAAATGCATTATCGGATATTATTTTCGTAACTTACTTTCGTGAACATCTTTCCAAATGGCAATAACTTATACATACATACATATATATGTGTGTGTGTATGTCTGTGCGCGTGTGTGTGTGTAATTTACTAGGTTCGATCCTCATTGGGTGTGCTAGATATGTTAAACTTAATGTGGACCCATTGTTAATATGCATGTATTTCTCGCCGTTACTACTGTAGTGAATTCTCTTATCACTGAGTGGTCTATACTTGCTGTCATCAGCTCTAATGAGTAAATACCTATACATAGTGTCTTAAATTTAAGTTCATATTTTTACACTGATGCGTAATATTCTAGACATTTTTTTCGGTGAAAAGAAAAAGGAAATGACTACTCCTTGACTGTAAAGAAGACAAAATGAACGATGGTCAGCAAAAGAGGCACTACCCAAGTACGAATTACGTACTAGGGATGTAAAAATTAAGCCGGTGTAGAAATTTCAGTTTGGGTAGTCTAGTTACAGACCATGGAAAGTGAGGCGTAGAAATATGAAGGCACATCAGAATAGCAAATGACGGCATTCAGGAACTGAGTCAAGAAGTAATGTGTCGAAAATTGTTATTAGAAACAAAGAGAAGACGAGACGGCGACGTAATGTGTAATCTCTGATGTGGCAGTGAATGTTGAACAATTTTCATCACAGATGGAGAACAAATTTGAAGTGAGAAATAGGAAACATTTATCTTAATTTTAAACAGTTGAATATGACACGAGAAACAGGAGTCAGATAAACAGAATGTAAATAATGTTCCCCAAGATACAGCGGTGAAACATACCGATGTTGGAAAAATGAGTATATAAACATAAAAAGAAATAGCAACAACAACAACAATAATAATAATAATAATAATAATAATAATAATGTTAACGACAACATACAAATATTCTCCTCTGTCTAAAGACGTACGTGTTGATGGAGAACACCCATAATGCAGGGTTTCCGGTTGAAAGCGAAAACCGTGCGAAAGCAGACAATAATAAAAATGCCGATATTACAGCAGACATAGCTCTCATAGGCTGTGATCTTAATTGATTAGAGTTGTTATTATAAACATGTTTTGTCTTGCTAAATTATGATAGATTACAGTAAATATCCCGTTCAAAATCACAGACTTGCTTGTTAGTTGCCTAATCTTAATCAGTTAGGCATGTCCCCTAGAGGCTGACCCACTCTGCATCTGTTTATCAGCGACGGTAGCCGAGTACCATCGTGGCCAGGTGTCAAGAGTTTGTTTTTTGTTTGTTTTTGTTTTTGTTTTTTTTTAAGTTTGAAGTTTGAGGAAGCTAAAGTGATTTAAAAGTCACGCTTAGATACTTGGAAACACCCTAAATCGGAGCCTGAAGGTATTTCTATCATAACCTATCACATTATCGCGGACATTTGGCTGTGATGCATGTGCGTAGTATGCACTGAGTGTTAGATAAGTATATTGGGATTTGAATATTTATATCCTGACGCCACTTTGTTACTCAATAATAATAATAAGAAGAAGAACTCCAAAATTACAAGGAAGACAACTATACAGACACTCGAAATGACAACAGAAATGGTAAATAATATGAGCGGATAGGTTCGCCTATCGCCCGGTTCACACTCCTTCACAGTCTTTTGAACAGGAGTAGAGGTTTATCCTTTGATTCCTTTTCAGAATTGGATTTCCGGTTCCTTCAAATTCAACTTCAATTCTATACTTCTAACATCTCTCTCTGAACTATGAGATTTTATTTACTAATTTTATCTTCTGCTCAATAGAAAACAAATAGGTTCACCTATCGTTTGGTTCGCACTCCTCCCAATTCTTTTTGGACAGGAGTATAGGTTTATCGCTTGTTCCCTCTTCATGATCGGGTTTCCGGTTTCCTTTAAAATCTTTTCTTTCCCTTTCACTCTCAGTGGCCCCCTTGGGTTTTAGTGGCATCGTCGCCTTGCTTGTGACGAATTGATAATGAAAAATCGACTTGAATATGGTTACGCGGAGGAAATCTAAAAAGAAATACTCACACACGTCTAATAGCAGCATAAAATGATGCCATGAAAACACATTATATAAACGCCTGGTTATATAAAACAGAGAAAAAGAGAGCAAATCTAGATTATGTAGAAATAAAGATAAAACGACCAATCAGATTATCAGAGAATGTAGAAAATTAGCCCATAAAGTGTACAAAAGTTATCCACTTGGAACTGTGCAAGCGCCTGTATTTTGACATACAGACAGATGGTATGGATGGACCTGAATCTTTACCGTGGAATAAAACATAAAATTTGCTGGGACTTTGATATTCAAATGGATCGCCCAATCCATGCAAGCAAGATTGGATTAGTAATCACCAACAAAAAGAAACAAAATCTGCATAATGGTGTATATTCTTGTAGATATTCTATATAATGTAGATCACAGCAGATATGAAAGAAAATGAAAAAAGTAAATAGGATTTTCAACCTTGCCTGAGAACTGTGAAATCTGTGCGATGTGAAGTGAACAGTCGTATCAGACGTTATTGTAGCACTTGGAATGGTTGCGAACAACTGTTAAATTATAGTTTCAGACTATTATTTTTTAGCGGCAGTGTATTTCGCTCAGACCTTCTGAAGCTGACCTTGGGTCAGCTGGCAGGCAAAACAAAGAAAGTTGTTTTTGATTGGCTGAGTGGGACGTGGGAATGCTAGACAGAAATTTATTTCGTGGAGTTAAGTTTTACGCGTCGAAGAATGCAAACGTGTTCAAATCGTGTCTCGGGGAACTTGCGACCCAGTGGGGCTGATAGAATGACCTCATTGACTAGTTTAGAATGTCCACGTCGACGAGTTAATAAAATAGATACGTTTAAAAAAGTCCTTTTGTTGAATTTCTCATTTCATCTCCGAACTAATCAAACCAACTAGCAATCACTCGGCCGAGACAAGAAAGAAAAGAATGAGAAGACAGTTTTATTATGATCGCCTCAAGACCGTCGTCCCAAGATTACCCCCAACGCGTAGAGGTATACAACATAGTTTCAATTTGGCACCATTGACCATCTCCTTCCACTAAGGAAGGGACACAGAATGAGGGTTGCAACACAACGTGGAAAAGTTCGGAGAGGGTTTTCGAGGGAGGACTCAAAAAAAGAAAAAGAAGAAAAAAATAGTCCAAACCTGTTGTATAGTCTGTAAGTACGATGATATTAATTTGTTCTACTGCCACACCTATACACACACACACACACACACACACAGCAAGCAACAAATAAAAATAGGGACTAAAGATGAAAAAAATGAGGAAATGGTTGATGGACAGAAAATAGAAAAAAACGAACAAGTAGGGAAAAAAGAAAAAAAGAAAGGCCAATAAACAGCCACACTCACGCATGCAGACAATAAACAGCCACACTCACGCATGCAGACAATATCTATTTTCAAGAAACATTTTAGTAAAAGACTGATTTTGTTTGTTTTGCCTTTTTACAAAAGTTTAGGCCATGTGTGGAAATTTATTATTTGATTTCGATTGGCACATTTAGTTTTAGTGGGTGCATCCAAATTCTATATATCTGGCAGCCTTTTGGCCACGTGGAAGCCTGAATTTGAGTACGTAAAATCGTTTTGAAAAAAAAGACTGAAGGCATTTTGTGATGAGGCATTCCTACTGTGATTTCTGTGGAATGTTAATGAGGTGAAAGTTTTTGTGATTATAGTTTTGCGTACATTCAAATTTTTTAAGTTTAGATATATTTTCTTAATTGTAATTAACAGACAATTTTATTTTTCATTTTTCTAAGAGTGTGGATTTTTTATTTTTTTGTTTTAAGAGCCGTGGATGTCATTTTGCCTTCATTGGTTGGTTAATTACGTTATTAATTGGTGAATTTTGAGAATTCATTTTTTTGTGGGAAAAATAATTTAGCTAATTGTTGTGGGAATAACTAGATTCGTCTTGCTTGGTTTCGGATTTCCGAATGTGTTTGGGTCTGTGTCCTGAGGTAGAAATGGTCACACCTAGCTTTGTAATTAGGGACCCGATGATTTATGAGGGGTAGAATGGGGACCTGTGCGCCATGAAGTATTTATATCGAATAAATATACCTAAGTTTTGGGGCCCCCGATGACCTAGTGGAATTGGTCAGGTGGCTTGTGGGATGCCAATTTGCCGCAGCGACTAATGGATGAAGGAGTCCTTATAACCACGGTAGATCCAGTAATGGCTTACGAGATACTGAGTAGATGTTTCCCCTCCCCCTGTGGGGGGAAGCCAAGGGCAGGATGAGATGGATATGGTGCGAGCCGAGTTTTGACATACAGAGGTAGATGAGCCATAACAGTAACTATAAGAAATATTCTTATATCGAATAAATATACCCTAAGATACCTAAGTGATTTCGTGGAGTTAAGTTTTATGCGTCGAAGAATGGAAACGTGTTCAAATCGTGTCTCGGGGAACTTGAAAAAAAATGTAAATTACCAAGTTAATCAGGTAATATGCAAGATAAAGATTAATTAATTAGTTGTTTGCATAAATAGGATGATAATGAACCATGTGTGTTGTGTCACTGTGAGTGGGAGGGGGTGTAGGTCATAGCTTATTTAACATGTAAAAATTAGGTGGCAAGGACGTGGCTCAGTTATGGAACGTTTGACGTTGTGACGTGGGGCCTTTGGCATGTATTGTATGTTTTGGGGGACCAGTATATTTGTTTTTCAATGAATTGTATGTAAATTTTGTGTAGTCTCAAGTGAAGAGAAAGGAATTGTGTTTTCCCAGGAATATTGGATTGCCGAAGTGGTAGCTGCTAACCGAGGTGGAGATGATATTGGAGAGGTTAAAGTTCATTGTTGGAGTGGTTTGTATCCAGACTGTCGCCTGATGGATTGACCTTGGGTAACGGAATCTAGTAATCATGAATGGACAAAGGATGGTCCAGTATTCTGCTTTTTGTTAAAAAAAACAAGTTTGTGAAGCGTGAGCAACTAGTCAGAATTTTGTTGTATATGTTCAATATTTGTTTATCTATATGCTCGTGTGGTCATATGACTGAGGCTCAATGGAAAAAAATGTAAGGGGTACGTCTTAAATACACAAAATTATAGAGGGTATTTTCGAGTAAATAGTTGAAATAAAATTCATAAATGAATTTCTTTATGGTTATGTAAGGAATGTTAAATAATCGTTCCAAGCTATTATATCTTAGTGGCAGTTAAATTAACTCAGACCTTCTGAGGATGACCTTGGGGTCAGCAAGTAGACAAAAAGGAAGTTGTTTTTGATTGGCTGATTCGAACGCGGGAATGTTAGAAAGATAGAAAGTTATTTCGTGGAGTTAAGTTTTACTCGTCAAAGAATGCAGACGTGTTAATTTCATCGGAGCTGATAGAACGACCCCACTGGCGAGGTAAAAATGTACATGTTAATAAAATAGGTAAGTTTAAAAATCCCCTTTGTTGATGACTTATTTGTCTCGAAGCTCAAAATAGAAAGTAGGGATCAACCGGTCGGAAGATGTCAGGGAGAAGAATGCAACATATGTGTGAATCGAGACAATCGCCTCAAGATTAACTCCCCCTACCCAGCAAGAAGCGGGTATACAATAAAAACCTAGAGAAAACTACTGCAAGATATGGGTCACATCAGAAACCAGCTGACTTTTATGAAGCTGAGATAAATGCCCTGATTCGTAGGTGGGTGCCCCAGGAGAAAAGTTAGGGTTTATTGCTCAGCGCCTGAGGTATGACGAGGGAGGTTCGGCAATTTTTACCCAGTATTGCCGTTAAACCCATTTTAAATCTCGACTTTGTGTCACGTTCGGTAGCGACGTGGGCGCGCTGAAAAATACACCCTGATTCGTAGGTGGAATACTGCTATTTAAAGAGGTGGTAATTATGTTGAGAAGTAAGGATATCAACCTGTGATTTTTTTAGTTACATTTTGATTGGGTTCCTTATTAAATAATAATACATAATAAAAACAAATCGCATTACTTCTTGACTTACTTTTCTATTTACATTTTTAGGCTTATATTAAGCATTTAGAAAAACTGCGACATGTGTATTAACGAAAAAGATCAAGCCGGCTGCTTCTATTGTCTAGTACGGTTACCACTGATCGACTGTACCCGCTTCAATTACTTCCGGGTATTGGCGCTGTTATAATATAACAAAACTTCAACACGTGACATTAACTTTGTTTTATTAGGTCTCCTCCAATTTACCTGTGAAACTTTAATATCGACAACTTTATTGCATAAAAATAATATGAAAAACGTCGCCGGAGAAAAAAACAGAAGGTGAGCAATCACTGCTTTAGAGGCGCCGGTTTCTATTCCACGACTAGTATTTGAACCACTGCCTCAACTCTAAAGAAAAAACTGTTAGCACTTGTAGCTCCATAACAAGCGCTAACCCAGGTTACGTCAATTTTAACTATTTACGTAGCTGTTTTTCGCGAATATTGGAGCCTTTCCCACCTTAGGGACACGTGTTTCATTTCTATCCTAATAGATCGCCCCTGGGAAGGAGGCTCAGACCTATTTATCGAGAATCCGCTGGGGTCTCTCTCTTTTTTTTTCTTTTTTTTTTCTCCTACTTTTCTCCTGCGAATTCTTACCAATTCAATTACTAACTATGCATTTTCAGATAATGGTGCTTGTTGCACTTAGGTACATTTGCACTAAGCTCTGTTTACCTTTCTTATCTTCGGTAGGTAAATGACAAACGCCTTTCTCGAGCTTATTTTCTTTGATAGGCACAAGTGAAACTCCCTATTCTTTCCTCGATTAAAGAAAGTTTTTTTGCTGTGGGTAGGGAAAAACGATTACATCTGTGGGTAGTTGGATTGCCACTCGGGTTAGCATAACATCAAAAGAACGCACAAAGTCCTTCGAAATCGGGTAACGCCTAATCAAATGTTTTATGTTAGGTTCATGAAAATAATATCAGGGTTTTCAGAAAGTAATTACATATTGGCCCACTATGAATTATGTGCCATCAACTATGATAGAACCACGGTAGGAAACTGCGTCTTTAATTACTTTCTTCGTAATCATTTCACCCCAAGCAAGGCGATAATGCCACTAAGACACAAAGGGTTAATTTGAGTGGAAGGGGATGAGAAGACTTTAGTGAGGAGAAAAGACAATAAAAGAACCGGGTTCGGGAAGACAGAATATGGCGATTAATCCTACATTGGGGGGAGCAAGAAATCGGAAGAATGTTCCACGGGTAAGAAGTGTGAGAAAAGAAGCTATTAAAATAGAACTTACGGTTACATCTGCCTATTTCAACAGTAAAACGATGGGACCTATTTGCCAATCAAGTAGTACGAAGGAGGAGAGCTCATTAGAACAACTACAATGAAAATATTTATAGAAAAGACAGAGTGAAACAAAGTCACGGCGTTGGGAATGTGACTGAAGTTGAGATGCCAGGTCAGGACCGATATTATATCGAGTTTATCATTTCTTCTAACTGATAATGTATCATTTATAGCGTATTTTTTTCTGTATTAGCTCCAAAAGGGCAGTACTGCTGTAGGTGCACTTAAAAAACAGTAGTGCAGTGCATATGGATGTAGTGAAAGCTCGTGCATATCAACTGCGCTTTTTTTTAAATGGCGCTTGCGACAAATTTGACAAGGCACCCTCTAGAAGATGGCCTACTTCGAATGAAGAATTTTTTAAAGATCTTATTTAATTGCGTTCACATAAAAACACCAGAGATTTAGCAACAAGAAAAAATCTTAATGCGTACGAACATCTCAAGCTAACTGGGAAAACTTGAGAATCGAACACAACATTCTACCATTTAGTTTTAACAAGGAATGCGAAACTTTCTTTCTTTTTTTTACTGCATTGTTACAGGTGATGAAAAATGGGTTTTGCAGGTCAACTGAAAACCAAAAAGACTGGTTATTACAAAATGAGAAACTAGTGCTAACAACAAATACAAGACTCTATCCTTGTGAAATATAAACGGTGTCGTCCATTATGAACATATGGGGCATGGATGGACGGACTAACGATGCAGATGTTTATTACTAGCAATATAATTGGGTAACTGAAGTATTGGGTTGAAAGTCTTCCCGATTTACTAAGCAGAAGAGATGCGCTTCTCTGACAAGACAATTCAGGGGATCCTCTTGAATTATCAGGTCAGAGAAGCAAAACAAACCAATAAAAAATAAGATCGTTAAGATGTGAGGTAAAAACACCGGTTCTCGGCTGATCATCGAAGTTAAGCAATGTTGGAGTTGGTCATTACCTAAAGGGGTGTTCAATTGTAAATTTCGGGTGCTGTAAGCTTGGATGTGCGTGTGGTGTAATGGATAACGGCCCGGGGTTGAAAATCGGAGTTCCAATTCCAGTCAGGTTCGTTATATTCACTTACGTGCAAACACTCCTGGGAAAGGTATGAATCCACATCTTCTCCCCCCCACCCGCTAGCAGTTAAATAGTAGGACGTGTATCAGTAAATTATTAATATCTAAAAAAAAAAATAATAATAATATTATTATTACAATCCAAAATATTTTCTAGCTTTAAATAACCTTAAGGATGATAAGCCGTAAAAAACAAATCTTTCAATTACGTTTTTGGTAAAATTTTATATTTCTTTAAAGATTAAATCGAAAGTTCACCTTCCCGTTGGGCTGAAGTTGTTAAAGATTAAGGCGATTCAGTCAATCGGTTAAGTGCCATACACGATACACACTTGGACGATCATGTCTCTTTCGATTCATGACTGACTAGGCAGATGATTTTCTCCACACTAGGTAGCCGTTTTGCTGCGACAGACTGATTAACAACCAAGGCTAGATGACCCAGTCTACCCTGCTATCAATCTTTTGCAGATTATTTACATCTAGAAAATACTTTTAGATTGTAAGAATATTTTAGATATTATAATGATTTACTGATACAAGTCCAATAAATTGACCAATATGTGAAGGGAAAAGAGATGAATTCATGCCTTTCCAGCGGTATATGCGCGTAAGTTAATGTAAAAAACTCGACTGGAATTCGAACTAGGCTTTCTGATTTCTCATGACGAGCCGTTAACTACAAATCATATTTATTATAAAACCCAGGTTGTGTGTGTGTTTCTGTTCGTTTATATATTAGATCGGATTTCCTACATTTTTCAACCGATTTCAACAAAACTTCACAGGACTACGTAAAATTACCTTGCGGTGGTTCTGACATCGCCAAAATTGGAAAAACACAATTGTTTTTGCACGAAATCAATTTGAAAACACGTTTAAAAGGCATCGCTATAGCAAGAATGGAAGGGGGACAACTCATATCGAGTTATACTTATTATAAAGCCCATGTTGTTTGTGTGTGTGTTCGTTTATATATGGGATCGGATTTCCTACATTTTTCAACCGATTTCAACAAAACTTCACTTTTTTTTTTTTTTTTGACAGGTAGTGTTTCTTATTGTCTTGCACACTTTTTTCTTTATTTTTACATTCAGAATGCTTTAAAAATTCCATTTACAAGGCAATTGTTTATAATAAAATTCTATTCAATCGGTAGACTCATAACGATTGAAAACAATGTTTTTGTTTGGGTTTGGGTTTGACCAATTCGTAAAAAAAAAAAAAAAAAAAACTAATTAAGAGATGCGTGTCCGTCAACCTTAAACAATAATCTTTATCAATTTTATTTTTCAGTCTTTATGATGGTCGATACTTGATCTATCTATTACTGTTACATCCCCGGGCAACGCCGGGCTCTACTGCTAGTCACTAATATGATTACATTTTGAATAAATAATATTTCAATAAATTTAACTTGAATTTGCTTTTTTATATCCTTTCTCGTACCTCCTTTCCGAGGTCCCTAATATTTAAATCAATTTAACTTACATCTGTTTTATATCCTTTTGCTAAAGCGTAATGGCTTTCCGGACACCCTAATATTTCTGTAAATTTAGTTTGCTTTTGTTTTTTTATGTCCTTTCTGATAAATGTTTGCCGAGTCATGTAATAATTAAAATATCTCAGATGGAGTATGAAATTCGTGCTAATTTAAAGCGACTAGTATTCGACTATGGGTAGCCAATGGTATTTTCACGAACCATAAATTATTCTGGAGAATGGAAAAAATAAGACTTCTTTGAAATTTAGTAATGCAAACAAAACATTCAATCTAAGAGAACAGATTTAATTATCGCGAACCACCAAAAGAAAAAATAAAACATTCGCTAGAATATAGGCGTTGTCGTTCGACGAGAGGACCGTCCTCTACTTCCATGTGCTGCGTCCTTTACAGCATTTGGTATTCCCAAGCGGACACCCATCTAGTTACTGACCAAGCACGACCTTACTTAACTTCGGAGCTCGTACGATAATTGATGTTTCAGCGTGATATGGACTGATATTACATAACAGTTCACCACATTTTTCTTTGTTTCTAACGAAATGCTCCATTTTCTTAATATTTTGCTTAGCTTCTGAAAGGGATTATTCCCTATTCCAAGTAGAGTACACGTAAAAAAATAATTGAATAAAATAAATAAACAAAAGCCGAAAAAATATGGTGACCTTGCATCAGGTTGGGATATATTTTGGAATATGAAGCTGATAGTTGCTGTTACTGATGAGCAATCCAGAAAAGCTTTGCAATACCCGAAGAAGAAATCAGTCGGACAACATTATTTAACGAAACAGCAGGAATACTGAAGAGAGTACTCGTGTCCTGAAATAACTTGTTATTAACTGATATCCAATAAAAGTGACGACAGGCGGGAAAATTTAGACAGTACAACAACATTAACTATTATTATTATTATTGCTATTATTGAGATAGTGGAAGATGAAAGTGAAGAGTGGACCCGGGAACATCAGCCAGATAGCGAGCAAAGCAGATCTTGGGCTTCTTCAAATGAAAACAGACGACATCTGTACAGGCTTCCAAGCTGTAGAAACAGGTCAAATCCAACGCAAGCGTTGCGATACACATCAGTAAATAGTATCTTGTTTATAAAAGTGTAATTAGAAAGAAAGAAAGAACTGCGAGATTGTACGAGAATAAAAAGGAAAAGAAAAAACAAATCGAAGCAAAATAAAGAGAAGGTTGTATAAAAATAAAAAAGGAAGTTGAGAACAAAAAGAAAGAAAGAAAGAAAGAAAGAAAGAAAGAAAGAAAGAAAGAAAATGGTGTTGTATACGAATAAAATAGAAAAGAAATCAAATAAATGCAAGGAAAAATAAAGTGGAGAGAGTATCAAAATACGGAAAGAAAGAAAGAAAGAAAGAAAGAAAAGAAAGAAAGAAAGAAAGAAAAAACTGAGGAGGTTGTACAAGAATAATATTGCTATAGTGTAAAGAAATGAAAGAAAATAAAGAGAGAGTATGAAAAAAAAAAGAAAGAAAGAAAGAAAAAAAAGAAAGAAAAAAAAAAAGGTGTTGTATATGAATAAAAAGAAAAAAAACAAATAAATGCAAGGAAAAATAAAGTGGAGAGGTTGTACAAGAAAATATTTATATTTATATTAATAGTGTAAAAAGAACAGGCGAATGATTAAGCTTTTCTTCTTCTCCAAAGAAAAATAAAGGGGAGAGAGTATAAGAATAAAAAAGAAAGAATAGAGAACATACAAAGAAAGAAAGAAAGAAAGAAAGAAAGAAAGAAAGAAAGAAAGAAAATGGGGTTGTTTGAGAATAAAAACGAAGATAACAAAAAGAAAGAAAGAGAAGAGAAAGAAAGAAGGGGATTGGATAAGAATAAAAAAGAAGAGGATAAGAAAGAAAGAAAGAAAGAAAGAAAGAAAGAAAGACAAAATTTTAAAGAAATAAAAGATAAAAGAAAAACAAAAATAAGGAAAAAGAAAGAAGGATTGTATAAAATACAAAGAAAGAGGAACACAAATAGAAAGAAAGAAAGAAAGAAAGAAAGAAAGAAAGAAAAACTGAGGAGGTTGTACAATGTTATTTATATTGCAATAGTGTAAAGAAAATCAGGAGAATGATTAAGCTTTTCTTCTTCTATGCATCTTTTCACTTCAGGACATTGGTAATCATGGCTCTCCACAATATCCTTTACGTTATAGTTCTTAATAAATGTTGTCTTTCTGTTATCTCTCCTAAACCCTGTTCTGACATCCATTGCTCAAGCTCGCTAGGTAGGTTATGTGTTGTATTTCTCCGTCCTTCTTGCCTTTCAAACTGTCCTGTGAGGATCATATTTTCCCAGCCTTCTTTCCTCATTATGTGTCCTAAAAATTCAACTGCCTCTTTCTGATGTTAAGTATAAGCGTCGTATTTGTATCCATTTTCTGTGGAACGTACTCGTTGGTCACATGTTTAGTCCATGGTATTCTCAGCACCCTTCTGTAGAACCACATTTGTGTTGCTTCAAGTGTCTTCTTCATCTGTGAGGAGAATCTCCAACAGTCGTTGTCATATAAGAAGACTAATATTACATAACTCTTCAGTACTCTTTTCTATGTTTGTAACGAAATTAAGCATCATTCAGTGCAACTTGACTATTGCCAATAAGTTATGTTCGATCAATTCTTTTATTATCGAGTAGTTAGAGGGGGGACAACTGTGGTTGCCTTCCACCACAAGTACATGCATTAGCACATTGCTACAGATGGTTTGTGACACTATTTGGCTATGGTAATTGATTAACTAATTAGCTATAAAAATTAAACAAGAAAATACTGAGAACGGAAAAGAAGATATTCCGTGATTTTATTTGTACTTTAAAAAAAAGTTACTTTTCTCAATGATCCAGTGGTTTGCGTCAAAGATAAATTCACAGAATGGTAATGTGACGAGCTTTTGACAATTGATTGATGATGATTGTAAAAGTACTGGTTAAGAAAGCACGAGAACCAGAAAGCGTCGAAGATATCATTCGAAGTCGCGAGTTGGCCAAGCGACGGAGCCATGTGTTATTTGTAAGACGGAAAAGGGAATTTCATAAACAAAGTTGATAATTCTGAACTCAGAAATCCTGAATGTCAAAGAGTTAATTAATGAAACAAGCTTAGCCACACACGCACGACCAAGACGCCATTGGTCGGGTGGTAGCAATGGTGATAGGCGGAGGTAAATTGATGACGGAAAAATTACTAACGTCCACCGAAAGGATTTGGTATGAGGTACCCATGTCAGAAAGAATTTAGGAGGATGGCTATCCTGCAACCTCTCCTCACGGACAAAGGTATATCCCCACCCCAGAAAAAAAATGGAAAGTAATTAATTTTCCAAAATTGAAAGTAATCAATTTTCCTAGCCGGATAACAAAGGGGTCTCTTGTCAGAAATCAGGAATTACCAAGAACCCCACGCTGCATCTAACCCCACATCAGTATTTGCTCGATGTCCACATAAGGGAGCGCCCTCGGGCAGTTCGCCAGTTCCAGTCAGTGCCAGTGAGTTCCAGTACAGTTCAGTTCGCTAGCAGGAACCAGAGAGTTGCCTTTCAGAAACTGACCGAGAGATTCCATGACTTCCGCCTCTGACTTTGCCTTTCTACAAAACAGCAAGTTATATTGACGAAGAAAGCTAAGTCAGTACTTAAAACCTAAACCAGTTGACTTAGAAGACCAGAACTTGCCTAGAAGTATAATAATGTCACTCACAGAAGAAACGGGTTGGGAAGAATTCATACTCCTCTATAGAATAGACCGATAAAAGTTGATTTACTTTCTTTCAACATACCCGAACCTTTTTCTGATTTTTATCTATTTCCTTTTATGCTTGTGCGACATTACCTCCAGTTTAGACTCATCTTGCACTACGGCCCGATGCCTGATTGATAACGTCTACCTAAGATAAAAATACAACGTGGGTAGGTTAGAATTGAGATCGAAGTAGTTACTTCGGTAACCAGTCATTGGAAGTGATCTGAGAACGACGGAGCTGGTGTCGAACCGGTTGCAGCTGGTGTGAAGCCGTTAGAATCGACCGACCATCCCATTTGGTACACTGACCAAAGGATTCCGTCGGATAGTGACGACCACCGATCGACCCGGTAACGTTGTTG
This sequence comes from Acanthosepion pharaonis, assembly GCA_903632075.3. Taxonomy (NCBI): domain Eukaryota; kingdom Metazoa; phylum Mollusca; class Cephalopoda; order Sepiida; family Sepiidae; genus Acanthosepion; species Acanthosepion pharaonis. The sequence continues at coordinate 2,968,056 of CAHIKZ030004545.1, forward strand.
GTGGCAGCGACTAAGAGTCTACCCCCAAAACGCTGGCAGAAGTATCACAGCTTCGCGTCGTGACTGCGAGTTGACCCGGGTCCGACAATACCGTGTCACAGTTTTCAAAGCTCTAACATCGTTAGAGGAAATTCCTTGAAAACGGAGTTTAATGTACACCAGAATCTAGTAATTATTCCTCTCCTCTGTGGCTCTAAATTCTGAACTCTGTAACGGAACCCGATCCGTTAGCATGTTAACTTCCATAATATGGTCTACCACAATGGTTTTATTGTAGTATGTGGTCTATCCCGCCGTGTCTGGCTTACGGCCACATCACGTTGAAACACCGGTTCGCGTACTATCACCGAAGTTAAGCAACGTCGAGCCTAGATGGGTTATCGATTGGGAATATCAAGTACCGTAAGCTTGAATGTGCGGCTGGTGTAATAGATAATGGCTCGGAATTGTTAATCGAAGAGCCGAGTTCCAAATCCAGTTAGATTCGTTATAACCATTTACGCGCAAATATTCTTGGGAAAGGTATAAATTTACCTCTATGCCCCTGCTATAAGATTTGTATCACTAAACAATTCTTATCTACTTACCCAACAAAATTTACAATCAAAAATATTTTCTGGTTTTAAATAACGTGCAATGGGTTGATAAGCCGTAAAAAAACGAATCCGTTAATGTCCACCGGAAAATCTGTTATTAATTGTAACAATTAAAATAAGATCCAGTATTGACCTACAGTTTCTTTTAATAATCGGGTATATCGATAGCGATTTTCCAAGCGTAGCTTAGATATGGCACAAGGCCGAAAGTAGAGGGAACCCAGTGGAGATCGAACTCACTACTCAGTGGTAATTGTTCTAGCGAGACAAGCTTGCTAACCATTACACCACCTCGAGATCCCTAATAGGGATTTCCCAAGCGTAGCTTAGATATGGCACAAGGCCGAAAGTAGGAGGCCCCCAGTGAGGATCGAACTCACTATTCATTCGTAATTGTTCTAACGAGACATACTTGCTAACCAATTACACCACCTTGAGGTGCCCTAATTCGGATATATGAATATATAAGACACTAGCAGTAGAGCCCGGGGATGTAACAGTAAGGGATAGATCAAGTATCGACCATCATAAAGACTGAAAAATAAAATTGACAAAGATTATTGTTTAAGGTTGACGGACACGCATCTCTTAATTAGTTTTTTTTTTCTTACGAATTGGTCAAACCCAAACTCAAACAAAAACATTGTTTTCAATCATTATGAGTCTACTGATTGAATAGAATTTTATTATAAACAATTGCCTTGTAAATGGAATTTTTAAAGCATTCTGAATGTAAAAATAAAGAAAAAAGTGTGCAAGACAATAAGAAACACTACCTGCCAAAAAAAAAGTGAAGTTTTGTTGAAATCGGCTGAAAAATTTAGGAAATCCGATCCTATATATAAACAAACACACACACAAACAACCTGTGTTTTATAATAAGTATATCTCGATATGAGTTGTCCCCCTTTCATTCTCACAGCGATGCCTTAATCGTGTTTTCAAATTGATTTTGTGTAAAAACAATTGTGGTTTTTTTTTTTTTCAATTTTGGTGCTGTCAGAACCACCGCAAGGTAATTTTACGTAGTCCTGTGAAGTTTTGTTGAAATCGGGTGAAAAATGTAGGAAATCCGATCCAATATATAAACGTACAGACACACACACACAACCTGGGTTTTATAATAAGTATGATACCATTGAATTTCTACCATTTCTAGATGATGATTATCATTATTCTTATGTTTATTGCTCGTTTAAATGATAGCAATAAGTTGAAAATAAGGCTTAGAAAGTTGTTCAGTGGGAGCGCAGCATAAAATTTGGGAATAAAAAGCATCATTCGAATCGGAGATAAACCAAACGATTTAACTGTCGATCTAATTCTGAAAAAGAAAAGTATTTTAAGTTCAAGGGCTGAGAATTTTGCTTCCACAATCCGCCCTGTTATTTCCTGTTGTTTGAGCTGAAAAGACAAGTTTGAAACAAAAACATTCTGATGCTATGCTCCATTATCAAAATCTATTTTTATCTGATGATTTTACGAGTATATATAACAGTTAATGACGTTAAGTGCAGACATGTGGAATTATACTATGGAATTTGATGACGACAATGTACTTTTCATTATTTCATAAAGTATTTTTTACTGAACTCTTATGTCATATCAGGATCTCTTACAGAAGAATGAATGCCAGACTATCTCTTCACTGATTAAAAAGAGACTTGAAGTGATATAGACATGGTTCTACAGACATATGCTAATTGTTGTAACCGGGAACTAACGAAACTGAAACGCCGGAAGTACCGTGTCAGACATATTGTTTATGTGAATAAAAAGCAGGCGTATCCAGGGTTGCCAGATTATTTTTTTTTTATTTAAAGCCAAATAATACGTATAAAAATCCAGAAAAAAGCTAAATTAAATTTTTTATATAAAGCCAGCAAAAAGCCAAATAAACATACGAGATTTTATTAAATTATTAATATATAGTGGGATTTTTGGCGTTTTATAATAAAACTTAATAAAAACTCACTTTTTACTTAAATAAAACTCACTTTATTATTTCTTTCAATTTGAAACATTTGTACAGTGATTTACAGTGTAACCCGGATATGAGACCCTGATATAAGAGAAACCCGGATATAAGAGAGATTTTCTCTGGTCCCAAATTAGAGCCCATACTTACCTAAACAAAATAGACGAAACCCGGATATAAGAGAAACCCGGATATAAGAGAGATTATCTCTGGTCCCAAATTAGAGCCCATACTTACCTAAACAAAATAGACCAAACCCTGATATAAGAGAAACCCGGATATAAGAGAGATTTTCTCTGGTCCCAAATTAGAGCTCATACTTACCTAAACAAAATAGACGAAACCCGGATATAAGAGAAACCCGCATATAAGAGACTTCTTCTCCGGTCCCGACAACTCTCTTACATCCGGGTTACACTGTATTTTTATTTTTTTAGCTGTAAATTCGGAAATTTAATTTATTTAGGTCAAACAAGTTTCATTGGCTAGGAAGTCTTATTTTTTTAATGTTTTTAGAGTTTTAATAATACTTTATGATTAAAACATTTTTAGATAAATTTCATGAAATTTAAATTTTTAACTGAAAAGTCTGTTTTTTTTTGTTTTGTTTTTTTTGTTTTTTACCTAGCTTATTAAATCTAATGATAGAATAATAACCGTTTCATTAATTATTCTTTTTTTTTAGTATGTGTATTAAAGAGCTTAATATTCATTTATGAAAGAAACATAGGAGAAGAGGGTCAAGCATGTGAAAGGTCAGGAGGAAACACTCATTTGTTTATTTATTTATATGATAGAGAATTTTGAAAGAGAAATTTCTTCTTTTTGATTGGCTGCTGAAACTGGTATATGTTTACAATAGAATCATTATTCCACTTGTTTTTAAAATAAATTTCTGGGATCCCTCCCACTTCTGGATTACGGATATGATAATAAAAATAGTTGAAATATCCCATAATTCAAGAGCATCACTTGGGATAAAAAAAGAAGAAAAGATTGTAGCATAGCAGCTGTAATATACTGCGTATTATATATTTTGTCATGTTAAAAAAAAATAAAGCCAAGAAACAGCCAAAGATGCCAAAACAATTCTCTAGCGCCAAACGAACACGAAAAATGCCAGATTTACAGAAATTTGACGTCAAAAAGCCAATCTGGCAACTCTGGGAGTATCGATTTTACAGACAGAAGTCACCAGACTAAAATGCGTTGTCGATGTTTTTACAGAAACCCTTACAGAGTTGTGACACTGATAATATCGCAGACAGAGAAACTGCAAGGAAATAACTTACAATGAGAAAAAGACAGTAGAAATTTCTGGGACTCATGTCGAAAGAGGGCCTGATGAATCTGAATCATTTCATCAAAGATGCAGAATACTTTAAACAGATTGACAGATACTTGATTCTCTTGAGAAAAAAAAACGCTGAGAATGTCATGCACGGTGCATGTGTGAAACAAGGAAGTTTTAAAGGAAGTACAAAGATTGTTTTATCATTTCACCCCAAGCAAGGTGGGAATGCCACTAATACACAGAGTTTACTGAGAGTGAAAGGAAGAGAAAAGACATAGTATAGTGAGGATTGAGGAAAGCACAAAAGATGAACGGGATTCAAGAAGATAGAATATGGCGATTGACGTTACATTTACGTTTCTGAAGATTGTAGTTATCAGGGAAGCAAGTAAGCGAAAGGGAGTTCCACAGATGAGATAGTGCGAGAAAATAAACTTTTGGGGTAGAAGTACTTGCATTTAGCTATTTCAACAGCAAACGGCTGGGACCTAGATTCTAATCTAGTTGCAAGCTTCAATTCATGTAATAGGAGAATTAGAGAAAAATATTTGTCGAAAAGACAGAGGGAAGTGACGTCACGTCAATAAAAGAGTGTCTGTAGTCGAGATGTCTGGTCAGAATCAATTACATTGCAGATCTCTCTTGGGATTTTGTGAAGAATCTCGAGATGAACAGCAGGAAAACCATGCTAGATAACGCAGAAGTATTCAGTGCACGGATGAATGGTAGATTTGTAAATGGGCAAGATCATGTAGTCGGAACATCAGGAAAAAAAAAAGCTCGCCAGAGCAATTACCATGAAAATATTTGTAGAAAAGACAGAGGGAAGTCACATCACGTCTGTGAGAAAGTGACTGAAATCGAGATGAGAAGTCAGGATCGATTACATAACAGACCAGACCAGACATGGCAACAGTATTCAATGCACGGGCAAATGGTAGATCTGTAAATATACAAGATGAACTCGCATTATACATGGGGAATTACGGTACATTAAAAAAAGTTTCTTCTGGCACGTCACAGTGACCTAACTTTCCTTGCAGTAGATGCAGCTATTGATTCGATATAGTCGCTGCATTTCAAGGCAGTTGAAAACGTGAGGCCAAGAAGGCGTAGGGTGTTGCTGGCCAATTGCAATTAGTTTGATTTGTAAATGCAATCGCTTGATAAATCAACAACATTTAATTCCCCAAACTATTTGCGCCACTAAGTCGTAAAGACATTTGCTTTAAATATTTATTGAGAATTAATTTTCACTAAAATATAAATAAAATGGATACAGGTTTTACCATATAAAAATTATCAGTTTTATACGCTGCTAAATTCTTTTCCTCGTGTGTGAGATCGAATCTCTGAGATGTTAACTTATCTATCTATCTACCCCCTTCTGCTAGATCTCTCCACGTTTGTTCATATGTATCTATGTTCAGTCTGTTCATATCTATCCATCTATCTATCTATCTATCTATGGTCAGTCTGTCCATATCTATCTATCTATCTATCTATCTATGGTCAGTCTGTCCATATCTATCTATCTATAGTCAGTCTGTCATATATATATGTCATATATATATATATATATATATATATATATATATATATATATATATATATATATATACTATTCTGATTGTCAATCTAGCTTAGCTATTTTTCTATAAAATTTAAACAAAACTAGAACTTGTAAAACTTGGGATGACCCATGCCCTTTATGCCTACATGAAAAACTACACATTATTAGGTTTCAAATTATTAAAAAAATAATAAACAATAGACATGAATTAAAGGTTTTTTGCCGACATCATCAAATTTTCGCATTGAATAATTAGCATAAAAAACAAACAAACAATAAAATAATAAATACAAATTTTAAACTCCATAGTCTAAATAAAAAGTTTAAATGCTCTACCCATTAAAAAAATCTAAAAAAAAAACCTTTATGAAGTCGTCAAAAAAACAAATGTTAGCGAACTATGACATTTTTTTTTTTATATACACAAAACCCTTTCGGGAAAAAATAAAACCAGACTAGACGATGTCATCTTCCGCTTTGAATTTAGACACCCCAACCTTACCCTGACTTGACCTCTTTGACTGTAACTGAGATATTGATACAAATTATTAACCCTTACGATCCCTTTTTTTTAAATAATTGCTCTAGACGTTACCATAGTGATTTTAATTTTAATAATGAATATGCTTACAAAACGCGTAAATTTCAGGAATTAGTTATTCCAAAAATAATTTCGCTTGAAGATGGAACAGGGCTTGGTACTTTAATTCAATTTAATTCAAATAATTATATTGAAGTTTTCGGCTCTTGTTTTGAAACATGAAAACTCTTATGTAGCGATGGAATCATATTTTTAAATAATTATATTTAGGCTCTACTTTTGTATCGAGCACTGTTTTTTAAAAATAATAAGAAAAATACTAAAGAACTTTGGATTATTTACCTAACGAGTTCTTTCCTATTTTCTATATATTTTTACACGCGCGCGCACACACACACACACACACACACATATATATATATATATATATTTGTGTGTATGGATAGATGAATTCATACACACATTCTTTACATAGATAGATAGATAGGAGAGAGACAAAAAGTAACAGTGTGGATAACCCTGTACGGTGATTATCGCTTTCATGCCTTTAGCGATCATCACACAAAATTGCCAGACAACAACTGAATATCGCTTAACCTGTTAGTCACCATACAGTGTTGATTTCTATGACCTACACTGTTGATATCTGCAAACGCAGTATCCCATATTTTGAGCTTATTTACACCATAAATATGACAAATTTTAACCAATATAATTATATATGTCCGCGTTTGTGCGCCATATATATATATATATATATATATATAGATAGATAGATAGATAGATAGATAGACATCTCAGAAATATTCCCATCTTTCGTTCTCTCAAATATATATATATATATATATATATATATATATAGGGAGAATAGAGATAGGAATATTTCTGAGATAGATAGATAGATAGATAGATAGATAGATAGATAGATAGATAGATAGATAGAGTTGTAAATGATGTATATATGCATCTGAGCAAACAAATTGAGTAGAGTACCAGGAAATGTAAATGTTTTCTTAAACAGAACGGGAAAAAGGAAAATGGAGGATGATTTGACCTAACGAGTGATTTGTTTGTCGAAAGTATGTTCAACATATGCATTGTAAATATTCACCAAAAATAAATTCATCAGACGTCTTGAAATCTCAGATAGTGTTTCTCCTTAAATGCACTTCTTCGAGATTCTTCATTCTGCACAATTGAGCAGTCCGAACGAATTCTTGAGGAGTAGGAAAGAGAAAGTTTAAAGGATAGAAAGATGTTACAGAGCATTTAGAAAATATAGATAGGAATTAAGGATAGATAGATAGATAGATAGATAGATAATGAGCAAGCTGTTATAGAAACGTAGAAACATATAGATAGATAGATAGATAGATAGATAATCAGAATGGCATAGATAGATAGATAGATAGATAGATAGATAGATATGAACAGACTGAGATAGATGCCTCGGTTATTTCCCTTTGACTCAATTATCCAAGTTTCACCACTGCTGGAGTCTGGTATTGAACTTACAACTTTTTTGAGTCTAGTCACTGGATCTAATCAACGTCTTTATCCACTTTGATATGATTTCTCGAATATTCAGACCGGTAAAAGAAATTAATTAAATAATATACTATTTAATAAATAAAATGGGTGTCTACTCAAATACCTGTATCCACTAAAATAACTTGTAAGTTATATATGTATATGTGTGTGTGTGTTTTATGCTTTGCTATTTTACGTATATGCAATTTAACCATTCTCCTCTTATATATGTCTATACGGATATATTGACTATTTTGTGTTTGGATAGAAATTCAAACAAATATTACCTGAAGAAGGCCGCAGTGTACAAAGGCCTAAATCTTGTGAATGTGACAATAAAGATGGGGATAACAGTCCGAATAATGTAAGTAATCATAATACCTCATCTCAGAGATATAGACAGATATTGAAAGATGGGTAGAGGACTCGATATACCAAAAATATGGAGACAACTAGAAAAGACATACCAGAGGCTGGCATGAAAAAAATCCTTGACGAAAAAAACAAAAACTATTACCAGTAATACGTTTTTGATAAAAATATTACCAGCAATACATGTTTTAAAATGATATTACCAGCTTAACATTTTTGAGGAAAAAATATTACCAGAAATAGATTTTTGACAAAACAAAATATTACCAGGAAAAAAAAGTTGTCGGCATTTAAAAAAACCCATTTAGGTTGATATGCCGTAAAACAAAATAAACCAAAGCATAATACCTCATCTCAGAGATATAGACAGATAAGAAAAGATGGCAAATTTGCGAAAAGAGTATAAATTGACAATAAAGGCTATAAGAAGAGAACGTAGCAGAGCAAATGAGAAAGATTGTTAAACGAACAAAGATAGTAGCATAACCGAAAAAAGGAGAGAGAAGACATATATATATATATATATATATATATATATATATATATATATATATATATATATATATATATATATATATATAAAAGAACATAAGATATATAGAGGATGAAATGGAACTAATGTCTTTAATTTAATCACAAAACTAAATTCGGGGCTTTTAGCTTCCATTTTTGAAACATGGTTAGAACTGTGTAGCGAAAAAAAACATATTTTAAATCAATTAATTTATATATATATATATATATATATATATCCAAATGGAAGAAAGAACAGAGGAAGTAAAAATCCACATCTCGTAGCATTTACTTTTATTTATATTTATATATATATATATATATATATATATATATATATATATATATATATATCGGAAAACGTTATATACATTTTTATATACCGCACTTTTATTGGAAAAGTTTTCGTGTGACGTGTTTCATCCAAAGATGCCCTAAAAGACGAAACCTCTTACACGAAAACTTTTTCTTTCTCATTTTTTCACTAATATATATATATATATATATGTGTGTGTGTGTGTGTGTGTGTAGAGAGAGAGATAGAGAAAGAGTGAGATAATATATATATATATATATATTATACTTTAAACGTTATTTTTAGTGAATACGCATATTTGAGTAGATGCCCTGTTCAAATAAACGATATATATATATATATATATATATATATATATATATATATATATATATATATATATATATATAAAATATGCTGAGGACGAAATAAAGTTTTCTTTCCTGAAATGTCAGAACCACTTAACATGAGTATATATCTGCTCTATTTGACCTTAGCATTGAACTCACGCCTACCAAGGAAAATTTTACGTATAATGCCCATTACATCTCAGTATAACTTTTACTTGTAAATACTTGTTTAAAAATAAAATCCTTATGTTTGCGTTGATAAAGTCCATCAATGGATGAAGTTCTCCTTTGGCCTTTATTCATATCCTTTTACAGATATATTTCTGGAATTTTGCACATTTGCATACACACACACAAACGCGCGTTACCACCCTCGATATCTGCTCGAATAACGTATAACAATAAAATATATTAAATAATTGTCTGACTTTGTCCATTTCGTGGTGTGTGACGTCATTTGTTTACGTTTAGATACGTTCGAGGTAAATCATAGAAAATTGTAACTTAAAAGCAATAAAATCGATCTTTCTAACCAGACGCTCCTCTGTAGCTAAACGAGCATAGCACGTCAGGCTATATGATGGTTCCGTGTTAGATACCAGGTTCGATTCCTCTCGGAGAACACATATTTTCTATAAAAAATTTCTCGGATGTTCAGGACGATAAATGTTGTTAATAATATCTATGATAAAACAGGGCCTTTACTTAAATATTTGTGTCTATATAAATAACGTATAACAATAAAATAACTTAAAATAAATAAATAAACATATATATATATATATAATATAAAGGCTTATATATATAGCATATATAACAATATATATATATATATAATTTATATAACAAATATATATATATATATATATAACAATATATATATAATATATATAATGTAATATATATATGATATAATATAATATATAATATATAAAAAATATAATATATAATATAATATATAATATATATAATATATATAACAACATATATATAACATATATATATAATATAATATAATATATATATATATATATATATATATATATATATATATATATATATATATATACAGTAAGATGATTAGACCTTGCCGCCAATCTAGTACTGTGCTTAAATTTATAAAGTTTAGGTACCACAGAGTAACATTCATCAGAACAATTAGGGCGGTGGGAAAGTGACTGAAACTGAAAGCAAGGACAAATTACTGTTTTTAAACTACAAATTTCCCATAATGTATCGAATCATGCCAACCAAACGCTTCCTCTGTAGCTAAATGGTATAGCATGTCAGTTTATAGGACGGTTCCGTGTAGGATACACGTTTGATTCCTGTCGGAGGATACATATTTTCAATGAAAATTTCTTGAACGTTCTAACCGGTAAATGTTGTTAATACTGTTTATTATAAACAAAGCATTTACTTAAATATTTGTATCTATATAAATTTTGTATATAAATAAAATATATTAAATATATATATATGTGTGGGTGTGGGTGTGTTCTTGTGATTGATTAAGGATTGAAACTACCAGACACCATGCAGTTTATAACGAAAATAATATTTTAAACACGATTTAATGAAAGGCGTTTGACAGGGTTTGGCATGCTGGTCTTCTACATAAGCTACAGGGCTACCGTATTAAAAGGACGATTGTTTGATTTAATCCAATCATTCCTATCAAATCGTGAATAGAAGCTCGTTCTGAACAGGTTCGATTCCAAATCCTTTAACACAAACGCCGTTGGCCCTCAAGAAGCTATCCTGGGTCCTCCGCTGTTCCTTATCAATAAACCCCCTGATGACATCAGTTCCCAAGTAGGCATTTATGCAGATGACACTACCATTTTTTTAAGCGTTTCACCCCCAAGCAAGGCGGGAAGCCACTCGCACACAAGGGGTTACAGAGAGTTGAAGCGAGAGCAAAGAGGAGTGATAGATGAAAGGATGAAGAGAAGGATAGGGGATAGATCCATGTATCTGGAGACGTCGACTGACATTACATTTGAATAGTTTGAAGTGGAACAACTACATTGAATCAATAGCTGCATCTACTTCAGAGGAAAGTTGGGTCACTGTGTCTTTCCAGAAGGTTTTTCTCGTCAAACTCCACCTTGCACATTTACAAATCTACCATTGGCCCGTGCATTGAATACTGTTGCCATGTCTGGTGTGGTATGGTCTGGTCTGATGCTCCTGCTATTTTTCGCGAGGTTCTTGACAAAATCTAAAGAAGGATCTCCAATGTAATCGGCCCTGATTGGCATCTCGATTTCAGTCACTTTCTCAAAGACATGATCTGGCTTCCCTCTGTCTTTTTTACAAATATTTTCATGGCAATTGCTCTGGCGAGCTTTTTTTCCCTGATGTCCCGACTACATGAATTTAAGCGTGCTACTAGATTAGCATTAAGTCCCACCATTTTACTGTTGAAATAGTTCAATGTAACCGCCACTTCTACTCCAAAAGTTTATTTTCTCGCACTTCCCGACAGTGAAACTCCTTTCTGTTTACTTGCTTCCCAGAAAATTACAATCTTCAAAAATTTAAATGTAACATCAATCGCCATCTTCTGTTGTCTTGAAGCTCGTTCATCTTTTATCCTTTCCTCAACGCCCCCTATACCCGGTCTTTTCCCTCAATTTCAATCTCTGTAACTCCCTACGTAGTAATGGCTTGGGTGAAATGTTGAAAATTATCCTAGCTTTACCAGTGCCTAATAATTAATATACAGTTATGTACATAATTACTCACCCCTTAATTACAAATAAAGCTGTAATACCTCAAATTCTTTCACAAATGATGAAATAATTGATTTAAAAGAATCGGCAATGATACCCACGATAAAATTTCTATTTTAATGTCAAACAATAATACAAAAAACACCAACAAACATTTAACATAGGACAAAATTATTGACCGTCGTGCCTCAATAATCAATTCTGTAAACTTTATTCTTGTTCATTGCTTTTAATCACTTTTTTATACTGTCTTAGAAAATCACTACTGATTTTCTAACTATAAAAAGTGATTAAAGGCAATGAACAAGAATAACACTCTGATATGCAGACTAGCTGCGATCTGTTCTAGCTAGATAGTCGAACTCTCTACTTTCTGGCAGAGAGGAACCCGGACGAGACTCCGCCGAAGGGCAGAGTCTTGCTCGGGGAGGTAGACTGACCCAGAACCCGTCTATACGCGTTCGAATAGGGAATATTATTGGCCTAGCCTACGAGCTCGGAGATCCCACGTTAAATCCGGCCTTGTGCCACATGTAACCCTCGTGGGGGGGGGTAGCTAAATATGCTACACACTCTGATAGGCATTTTGCTCCATTCCTCCTTGGCAATAGTTTCTAGTTCCTCCAAATTCGAAGGTCTTCTTTCTCTTACTTTTTTTTCTTCAAATATGCCCGTAAAACTTCCACGGAGTTTCGGTCTGGACTTTATGCGGAGTACGCCAATATCTTAATTCTGCTGTCATCTAGGTATATTGTAACATTTAGTGCCGTGTGTTTTGGGTCATTGTCATGTTGGAGCGTCCAGTGACGCCCCAAAGATAGCTTTCGTCCACTTTTTGTACTATTTTTAATAGAAATATAATACCCTTTATCGATAATACTCTAAACTCTCACTAGTTCTTCTCGTCCAGAAGCAACAAAAGTCCCCAGAGCTGAATACTCCCACCACAGTGCTTAATTTTAGGGAGAGTATTTTTTTGATTTGTGAGCTTCATTCACTTTCCTCCATACATAACTGGAGTTTGTGATCAAATAATTCTAGTTTGGTTTCATCTGACCATAAAACAGTGTTTCAATATTTACTCCCATGTTCCAGATGGCTTCTAACATAACCTAAAACCTAATCTGCATTTTAGGTGTTTAGCCTTAAGTAAAGTAGTTTTACTTGAACGACAAGCTGGAAGTCCTGCTCGATGAAAGCATCTAGTGACTGTCTTAATTGATACATTCAACCCTGATGTCTTTACATCATTGACAATGTCCTTTGTCGTTAAGTGAGGATTCTTCGAGACATCTCTAAAAATTTTCCTTTCCATTCTCTCAGAAAATAACCGTTTTATGCCAGTTCTTAATTTATTCTCAACACAGTGAGTCTGGTTGCACTTCTTGATAATACTACGAATTGTTGATCTAGGAACATTTAAACACTTAAAAATAGTTGTTTATCCATCACCTTGTTTGTACGCATCAACTATCTTCATTCAGAGGTCCTTGTGAAGTTCAGCTGCCTTCACCATGGTTACATAACGAATGAGTTATCGCGGTACGTGACGCTCAAATATTGTCATTTTCATTAACTTTTAGAATGTTACTAGCAGCATGGCTGGGCGTTGCCCGTGCTTGATTCAAAAATCGTACGACTCATACAGCAGCTTGACTTAAAATATTTTTGCCCTTCCTTGCCTTTAAAGGAGTGCCCTTTGCCGTGCTGATGTTGCTACATGCCTTACTTCTTGCCTATCTCACACTGCGAATTTTTTCTAAGCTCTATACTAAACATTAAATCTGTTACGAAAAAAGAACTAAACAAAATGAACGCAAAACGATCAGTTTTAAAAAAAAAAAAAACGCGTAACTGGAAAAACCGAATGAAAAATGAATGTTAACAACAAACACTTTTTCACACCCAACCCTGTTCTGCGGAATCAGAATCAACGTTGAGTTTAAGCAAGCGAATGAGCCAATTGGAGTAAAGTGCCATGTAGATTTAAATTTTTCCCACTTGTGACCAATGCAGCTATCGATTTTTTTTTTTTGCATGCTAGCATGCGAGTTAACATTCGTGTCAGTCAGCTGTTGGCTCTCATGCTGGCCAATAGAATCTTCCTGCCTATTCGTGGCAGCCAGCTATAGTCTCTCACTCTGGCCAGTACAAAATGGCCGCAAACTACGTGAAAACTGCCGTAGAAGCATGAAAAAAATCGATTATTTCCACTATCGATGGGAGTTGGGAAATGCAAAGTCGGTCTTGGCCTTTCCACTAACTTGGAGCATGTGCATGTAAATTGTGGTGCAAATCCGTCGACAATTGCGGCCGTGCATTCATTACACACACACACACACACACACATCCTGCCTTTTATAGATAGAGATAGAATAAGATCAATTCAATTTCATTGTCAAAGGGTTTTTATATTAAATGTCAAATTAAGAAAACAAATTACAATTGCCATAGAGCAATATTATTCCATAGGGGGGCGAATAATTTTGGACTGCATCAATTTTTAGAAAAATCTATAAGTGAATATAATAGATTGAAACTTCTAAAAAATTTCACGAATTATTCAAAACTAAATACGGAAATGATTATTTATGATAAATTCAGTAAATACTTGAATATCTTCGCATTTCCTTGGAAAATACTCAAATATTCAGTGGGGCAAATAAGTCTGTCCACAACCGTATATTATCTTCTTTCAGAACACATTCGTCATACCATTCTCTGTGAATTTATCAGAGGAATTTGATACAAATGTGGTAGCAAACTCCATCAAAAGTACAAACGGTGATGGTGTTGTATATGAAAACACACGTAAGCAATGGTATTCACATTTCAGAAAAAAGTGCCATAACGTCAAAGACAAGCGCACCCAGCTAAATCTGGCGCATCTGAAGCAGATACTGGTTCTAACCCATCAATTACAGTTAGGAAACCCAACGGCCGCTTTAGCGTTAGCCATCGATTGTCCATCGGAAAATGAGAGGGCTTGGGAAAGTGTCAAATGTTCCCCATAACATGTCAGTAGGGAATCACAAACAACGTTTCGATTATCGTGCGTCATTGCATTCTCGTCAGCTTCAAATGACTTTTTGTTTCAGACAGAATCATAACCAGGTATGAGAAGTGGATACTTTACCATAATGTTAAGCAGAAGCGTTATTGGTTTAATCGTAGTGGAGGCTTTGATCAACAACCAAGAACGAGACAGCACTCAAGAAAAAGAATTTTATGATGGAACATGCAGTGAAACGATTGCTAGGATTTCTTAAACGATAATCAAAAAATGACAACCAAAAATCAAGACGTATAAAAATAACTTTGGGCAAAGAATGTTCATCTTTAGTAAAAAGATCATTCTTCACTATGATAAAGCATGGACTCATACTGAATGGAATGAATAATGTTCTCTTGGAAGAACCCCGCCAGGGAAAATGCTTCATCCATTTTGTTCTCCGGACATCGACTCTTCTGTTTAGAAGTTTGTAAAGCCATTTAGATGGACTTTGTCTAACTTTAAGATTAGTGATCCAAATAAGTTTGTCTATATTTTAATTTAATCTGAAATAAGACATTAACACTCAATTCGGTCAATTCTCTTAAATTTAGAGACTGAGAGGTAGTGTGATCCCGACGATAGGCAAACTTATCTGATCTTATTAAAGAAAAAAATCAATAAATAAATAGTAAATACAATTTCGGAGTTTAGACGGAGACATTAGAAATGTAAAATACCTATCTATCTATCTATCTATCTATCTATCTATATATATATATATATATATATATATATATATATATATAAAGAAAGAAAGAAAGAAAGAACAGTAAGATATATAATCCGGTGTTCTTATAGATATTTTTATTTTTACAAAATAGTGCTCAGAGTATTAATATTATAAATTAATTGATTTAAAATATGTTTTTTTTCGCTACACAGTTCTAACCATGTTTCAAAAATGGAAGCTAAAAGCTTCGAATTTAATTTTGTAATTAAATTAAAGACATTAGTTCCATTTCATCCTCAAGCGAATTTTGGAGTAACTTATTACTAATTACTTATGAATCAAGATTTTTGCTGGGTTTTAAAAGCACAACAAAAATTTTAATTCACGTTTCCAAGGATACAGAGAAACCCATTCATCTAGACAAAGGGGTGTTTGCAGGAGTTCATTTATATATATATATATATATATATATATATGTGTGTGTGTGTGTGTGTGTGTGTGTGTGTGTGTGTGTGTTTGCGAGTTCATTATATATATATATATATATATATATATATATATATATATATATATAGTTAGTTGAATCCGATACATTGCTTTTCACCTTACAGTATCCCCAGGCGATTTTTATCCAAAAACTTTGATAAAAATCGCCTGAAGATACCGTAAAGTTGAAACCAAAGTAGCCGATTCAACTGACTTCTTGATTTTCAAAGTTAAAAGCTCTACCTGTTATTTTTATTCTTTTTTTTTTTTCACGCGTGTATTGAGCACTTTTTAATACTACCGTTTCCTGGTCTGATTCAACTCCGACCATTAATCTTATATATATATATAATAGTTGGCCACTCGTATTCGAAGATACCCGTCTACCATGGCGGCTAACCAATCCCTATTGCAGACGCTCGCCCTGGTACATCATATATATCGCTCAAACGTCGATACACGACATTATCAGAAAATAAGAGAAGCATAGTAGATTTTAAATTAATTATTAATTTTCTAACATGTTTAGCAATTTTTTTTTTAAATTTTAAATACAATTGTAAAAACTTTTTTAAAAATTTAATTTAAAAAAAAATAATTTCCATCAATTTAAATTCGGTTTAAAATACAGCAAAGTAGTTTGCTTATTGGGAATATCAAGTTTAATCGATTAGCTTGAAATTAAAATAAACTAAAAGTTTAAAGAAAGTTTTTTTTTAATTTATGATCAGTCAACATTGGTCACATGACCGGGTGTGGTCGTCAGGACGCCGTCTAGTGGAACAACCGGCTTCCACATATCTGGGTCGAAAGCCAGAGAATTCATGCGTAGCATGTCTTGGGCAAATAGATCTGGCGGAGCCTATTCTTCTCCAGATGAAAGCACAGCCGACGTCTTGGTAACGGACACGTGGCTGCTAACTGAGGGCGTCTACGAAGACCTCAATTTGCGATGCTCACGTCTTATCACCGCACTGGCTGCAGACACAGCTATGGAATCTAGTGTACTCCGTCGCGTTCAATGGCCGTTGATATTACTAAAAGTTCATCCGCTTTCTGACAGGTCTTTTATTATTTTTTTGTTTTGGTATTTTTTGTAATCATGCTAGGTGTCTAACCATTATCCTTACCAAAAGAGACTGGTGTGGAAACCGGTTTAGTCGCCGATAACCAAATGCTGCCGTATGTAGTGATAAACTGATAAAAAATTATAAAACTGTGCTGCAGCCATCGACGTTTACTCAAAACTTATGCCTGACATTTATACCATCAAAGCTTACATCACGCAATTACTTTTATACTGACTATATAAAAAATACGATTATTTAAATTGTTCCAATTTATATGCAAACATCATAAATAACTTACTAAGAAATGATAGGATGTAAAATAAACAAAACCGTCCAAACACGACAATGATTTATTAAAAAAAGAAAAAAGACTTAGGAATCAAATTGTGATAATTTTGTAACGACATCAAGCAGCCTATTATTCACCGAAGAAGTTAAATAGAGAATTTTTTTCAGGGATGATGGATTCACAACGAATTGATATTGATTCGCAAAGTTCATTCTTGGGTGAAAATTGCCAGCCGCCGGCACAGAGGCGACTTTTGACAAAGATTCTCGTTTAGGTTCAGATTTGACGAACGCACAGGCCACTCTATAAGTTATCTTTTTCTTTTCTTTTTTAAAATTAGTATGAAAACGGCCGTAAAGGAAGCAAGAATTGAATCCTTGGCGTGCATAAATACTATTTTTATCTGAATTCTTACAAGTTACTGAGCTGTGTCTAAAATTTGTTTTTTTATACCGACTTTCGAAAGCAATAACGTCTCTGTGAATACATCACCACTGAATAAATGACTTCTTTCTTCTTCTTTTTTGAAATGATGCCCAGCCTCTACAAGGCTCAAAAGCCACTCGAGGAAAAGAGTTACAGCGTAAGAGACGCAGTTTACAGGGATATGTGGCGAAGATAACGATTAACCCTAGACTTGAACAGGTTAAGATCGTAGAGATTGGGGAAGCATCCATTTGGAATTCGGTTCCACAGAGCACCGGTTCTTGGGAAGCTGCTATACATATATATATATATATATATATATATATATATATATATATATATATATATATATATATTAAGCGTTTCACCCCAAGCAAGGCGAGAAGCAAGGCGAGAAGCAAGGGGTTACAGAAAATTTGGAGCAAGATCAGATAGGAGTGATAGAAGAAAGGATGAGGAGAAGGATAGTGGATAGATCAAGGCAACTGGAGATATCGATTAACATTACATTTGAATAGCTGGAGATTATAGCTCGCAAGGAAACTGCAATAGAGATCCACAGGCGAGAGGTGCGAGACATGAAGCTATTGGAGTAGAACAGACGGCTACATTTAGTAGTTTCGACAGTGAAAGGGTGAGAGCGGGATGCCAGCCTCGTAGGGCGCTTGAACTCATGAAGTCTGGGAACCAGCGAATGCAGCTCCTCGGAGCAATTGCCATGAAAGTATTTGTAAAACAGACAGAGAGAGGCGACGGCGCGTCTGTGAGCAAGTGACTGTAGACAAGATGCCAGAGCAGGGCTAATTATATTGCATATCCGCCTATGTAGCCTATCAAGAACCCCGAAGCAAACAGAATGGGCTCCAGACCATATATGGCAGCAATACTCCATGCAAGGGCCAATTGTTCATTTGTAGATCTGGAGGATCGATTCCGGGGAGAAAAATATATGTATATATCGTTACAATTATACTTAACCATGTACGTGCTGTTAAGGAAAAATATGTTACAGAATGCATAGGCTGGCCCGGAATGGCAACTTTCTGGTCAAATATCTGATGATGAACTTTTTGAAACCCAGGTGCTTGCAATTCTGAGAGTGATGCGTGGCCAGATGACTGCAAGAATTGGAAATGTCAAGATGTCTCCCCTCACACAGATTTTTGAGTGAAGCAAGCCTGCGAGTGGTGATGGCAGTTTGGCCAACCGGCTGACATATGAACTCTCGATCATCTCCTTCTTCCTCTCGATTTCTCATAATAACTTAATTTAATTACACTAAACTTTTGTCATCCTTAATAATCGCTAACCTTTTAATAATTCATTGCGCGTGCCATGCCTTCGTCTCTTAAGTGACTTTTTGTGAACAAAATCGGCTAAAAATTATAGTGAAAATAGCGAATATTAATTAATATAATTAATTAATATCTTGCATAAATTAAATAACGTCCTATCTACATAATAAATGCGAATTCCAGTGTGTCACTGTGTCACACTTTTTTAACTTTACTCCTAGAGATCATAGCCAAAAATATCATACCATTATGGAATCAGGCCGGCGCTTTGATCAAATTAAATACATTCGGGGTTGAACCCACAATCCTGAAATTTTTGGATTCCCATTTTTCCTTACTGTGATTGTTTTTTTGGATACCGCCATCTTAGCATCTACTGATAAAAACATTTAAAGGGACATAACTCTCTAACTTTCAATAGCTCATGTTCAAGTGAAAAAAAAAAACACTGTTCTCAAATTACATGGTTTCAAAATAAAATTGTCCTTGTTTTCCACTTTACCCCTAGAGGCTGTAGCCAAATATATCATTCTGGAATAAGGCCGACTCCGTTAACAAATTAAAAACATTTCGGTCGGACCAGTAATCCTGAATTTTTGAATTCCTAACTTTTCTTTCTGCGATTGTTTTCGGCGATTTTTTACGTGATTCTTTGCGACAGATTTTTTGTACGATAAACATTTTAATAACTTGCAAATAGATTTAGGAATAATCGAAATGAATTGGGAAATCCAACGAATCCCATCCAAGATAAAAAAAAATCTTTTTACTGAAAGTAAGGACCTACGTACATCAACATTGTTTCTAAATTAAGTTACGACAGAAGAATTATCGTTGAACATTTAATAGGTAAGCTTAAGCATAAATGCAATACTTAAATTCAGTGATCAATTTTGAGTTATTCTGTAGTTTATCGCATCTATTCTTTCCTAACTATTGTGATGAAGGCCTAATTAAGAGGAGTCTGTAGGGGCCAGCTTAAATGCCACCCGCTAGGCATTTAAGCTATATATATATATATATATATATAAATATGTTAAGAAATGGACAATTTATTTATTAAAGACATTTTTATGTTTAACGTTGTTATTTATAGATACAAGTATTTAAGCAAATGCTCTGTTTATGATAAACAGTATTAAATAACATTTACCGGCCTGAATGTCCGAGAAATTTTCATAGAAAATATTCGTTCTTTGACAGGATTCGAACCTGCATCCTATACGGAACCGTCATATACGCTGACGTGCCTTGGGAGCTCGGCCACAAAGAACCTTACGGTAGACAAGGTCGAATTTATAGTTTATAAACTTCAATCTTCCATGAATCTCGTACATTCATAACTGCTCTGGCGTATCGAATGTAAACAAATGACGTCATTTAGGCCGGTCTTTAATAAATAAATTTCATCTACGCAGATCATCAGGGTACGCCGGCCAAAGAGGTAACATTAGAACAGAATATAAGTAGCCTACAACATAAAAACATGACCCCCCCCCCAAAAAAAAGTACAACAACGGGGCGGGGTTTAATACATATTTATTTAATAACGAAAAAAAAAAGAAAGAGAGAGAAGAAAACCAAATCTATTCTAGCGTTTCCTAGGCCTACACTTACTCAAGATTTCAGATTTCAGATTTAGTAAATTGTTGGGTTCTTTATAAAAAGCGATGGCAAAATCGATATATATATATATATATATATATATATATATATATATATATATATATATATACATGGGTTCTGGTGTAAATAAAATAGTGCTCGTTGCAACTTGACAGACCTATTAAGTATATATTCATAAATATACATATTATCGCTCTCTGCTGCTGTAGAGAGATAATATATATATATATTTAATAATAATAATAATAGATAGATAGATAGATAGATAGATAGATAGATAATATTAGTGGAAAATATACATACATATGCAAATTTGTCAAATTTTCTCAATTACAAAGCGGCCCTTTAAGTAAACGCAATTTTACTTTCCTTCGTCCCATCTCCTCTCCCACACCTCTTCTTTCCTTCCCTCTCATTCTAACATTAAATTGTCTATGGTGTGTGTATGTCACCAAGAAATGTATCTTTATGGATTAGACATCCGTCAACATTCATTCTTTTCTCTTATTTAAACCCCTTCCACTTACCTCTCCTAAAATTCTCTCTGTTAAGGTTTAATCTCCCTCCTCCTCCCTCATACTTACACTCTCTCTAAATTCTGTTTTTATTTTCGGAGTTGGGTTTTTTCTGTTTTCTTTTTGAATTTGTAGGTCTGATGAATTGGATCGTATTTGCGATTCCAATGGAATAAATTATGACCATGGAATATTAGTGTTTCCTTTTTATTATATATATATATTGATTTTTTCTTTCTCCCTCCCTCTCTTTCCCTATCTCTCTCTCTCTCTCTCTCTCTCTCTCTCTCTCTCTCTCTCTCTCTCTCTCTATTTTACGTAAATCTATGAGAAAGCGGAAAAAATAATCTTGTAATGCAATATCCAAAGAAGCATCGGCAATATTATCCGTCCTGACATTGCATCTCAGCTTCAGTGACTACCGCAACGTAACTCCTCTGTACTTTTTCTATAAATATTTTCATGGCAATTGTTATGATGAGCTTTCTTCTTTTGGTACCTCGATTTCATGAATTTAAACGTAGTACTAGATTGGCAGTTAGGTCTCAACATTTTCCTGTTGAAATCGTTAATTGCAACCGTAAGTTTTATCCTGATAGTTTCTTCTCTCGCACTTCTCTCCTGTGGAACTCTCAACCAGCTTCTTGGTTTTCTGTCAGCTACTACACCTTATTTGTTTCTTTCGATCTCAGTGGCCCCTTGCGTTTTAGTGACTTTATGAACTTGCTTGAGGCAAAGTGAATTATAACAAATTTAATTACGACCGAGTTAGTCACCAAATGACAATGTGGGTGCCTCACTGACTTTGAGAAAGTTTTCAAACGTGCTGGCCTGTCTAACAAAGTAACAGAGTCAGTCAGGCAGTATTTATAATGACCAAACAAGAGCTCAATCTGGTTTGCTTACAAGAAGCTGACTTCAAAAGCTTAAGTTCCCAAATAATCAAAGAAATGCTCATGAACACACTTGATTTGTTTTTGCTTCGCCGAGATTTGGTTAACTTAAAACAAGTCTAATGGAGCTTGTCTATGTGTGAAATGGCTAAATAATTCATATATATATATATATATATATATATATATATATATATATATATTGAGCACTGTTTTTTTTTTAAATAAAAGTAATTGCTAAGAACACCGGATTATAAATATCACTTTTCTTTCATATTAGTCTGTAGGCTGAGTAACCAGTCCCTGTTGCAGACGCCTGCTAAGGTACAGTTTTGTTTGTTCAACCCCCACAGATCCCAACTTTTGTTTCATACAGCAACTATGCTAAGCGACCTTAGTCACAATTTTTGAAGAGAGGGGGCATATTCTGGTGTGATCAACAGTTTAAACAAGGACAGTACAGTGTGTGTGTGTGTGTGTGTGTGTGTGTGTGTGTGTGTGTGTGTGTGTGTGTGTGTGTGTGTGTGTATAAAAATATATAGAAAATAGTAAAGAATTCGTTAGGCAAATAATCCAAAGTTCTTTAGTAATTTTGTTATCATTTAATAAAAAACAGTGCTCGATACAAAAGTTGAGCATAAATATAATTATTTATTTAAAAATATGATTCCAACGCTACATAAGAGTTCTCATGTTTCAAAACAAGAGCCGCACAATTATCAACCCTTACGCCCCTTTTCTTTAAACAATTGCTCTAGCTGTTACCATAGTAATTTTAATTTTAATAATGAATATGCTTATAAAACGCGTAAATTTCAGGAATAAGTTATTCAAAAAAAAATTCGCTTGAAGATGGAACGGAGCTTGGTACTTTAATTCAAATTAATTCAAATAATTATATTGAAGTTTTCGGCTCTTTTTTTTTGAAACATGAGAACTCTTATGTAGCGTTGGGATCATATTTTTAAATAAATAATTATATATATATATATATATATATATATATATATATATATATATATATATATATATAGAGAGAGAGAGAGAGAGAGAGAGAAAGTAGTTTAGTCTTACCCACCCCCAAATTATGGATATATTTAATTTTTCAACAGCATTAGTTTTATTTTCAGAATGAGAAAGTTATGATTTTCTTTGTACGATGTTGCTATTAACATATTTGAAGGTAAAAGAAAAGATCTAATCGGAAACAAAAAAAGAAAATCCAATGTATAAGCAGCCTAATCACCATTATTTACAAATGAGATACTCCATTTTTATGGCTTCGCCTACTGACCCCGAGAAGTTGCCAGAATAACGGAATATCTCATTACTAAGAAGGAACGATCAGGCTATATATATATATAAACATATGAAATCAATTTATGTTTTATATTGTTGAGGTCAATCCTCACTGGATGCTCCATACTTTCGGCCTTGTGCCACACCTAAATCGTATAGTAAATCGCATATATTTTGTACTATTGAGTTCGACCCACACTGGGTGTTTCATATGTTCGGCCTTGTACCACACCTAAATCGCTTAGTAAATCGCATATATTTTGTACTAAGTTGCCAGAATAATGGAATATCTCATTACTAAGAAGGAACGATCAAGTCAATTTATGTTTTATATTATTGAGGTCAATCCTCTCTGGGTGCTCGATACTTTCGGCCCAGTGCCGCATCTAAGTCGCTTAATAAATCGCCTTATGTTTTGTACTATTGAGTTTGATTCCCACTGGTTGCTTCATACTTTCGGCCTTTTGTCACATATAAATAGCTTAGTAAACAGCTTTATGTTTTTTTATTATAGAAAAGAAAGAAAGAAAAGAAAGAAAGAAAGAAAGAAAGAAAGAAAAGAAAGAAAGAAAGAAAAGAAAGAAAGAAAGAAAAGAAAGAAAGAAAAGAAAGAAAGAAAGAAAGAAAGAAAGAAAGAAAAGAAAGAAAGAAATGAAAGAAAAGAAAGAAAGAAAGAAAGAAAGAAAGAAAGAAAGAAAGAAAGAAAAGCATAAATATATAGAAGCAAAAAAGAAAACTAAAATGTACGGAAGCAAGCAAGCAACTATTATAAGCCTTGCTCAAAATTTAGCCATTCATGCAAAATTTAACCATGCAATGTTATAATTGTGCAGGATTTTATCATAAATTTTGTCATAATCAGAAAATTAGTAATCGTCTTTCGTTTGATCTATGTCCTTATCTCTTCGATGATTAGCTGACTCTCATCCAACAATTTGAGCATAGATAAACAAAATCAAAAGCACGATAATAATTTCAACATAAGATAATCTTTTCTAAAAGTCTTCGGATAGACGAGCGATTGCCGAGAAAAGCCGACATCGAAAAAGCCGAGTAGCAACTACACGGGATACTTTTACGGTCACATAGACTGTTAAATAAATAAACCCTGTCTCTGTTCCAGAGAAAGTAACATCAAATACAAAGATAACATTTTGAAAGTTTTCTATGCTAAGTAATGGGGATTATCTCCAGAGCCGTTTTGAAAAGGACCCTGATCTTGTCTAAAGTTTTCAAATTATATGATGTCAAATTGAACGTCTATTCATGAAAGTGCTCGTTCCATCTCCTTCCCGTTGCGATAACTTTCGAAGAATTATCTCCCCATCTTTCTTCAAAGGAATCATTTTATCTGT
Organism: Acanthosepion pharaonis; assembly: GCA_903632075.3. Classification (NCBI taxonomy): domain Eukaryota; kingdom Metazoa; phylum Mollusca; class Cephalopoda; order Sepiida; family Sepiidae; genus Acanthosepion; species Acanthosepion pharaonis. The sequence goes on from CAHIKZ030004545.1 coordinate 2,992,815, forward strand.
TTCCTTTACAGGTATACTCTTGAATGATTGAAATTTCGCTTCACACCATTTCGATTTACGAAAGACCTACAATAGTGCAGCTGTCCCTCGCTATCCGAAACGACGTAAGTCAAAGAAATAGCGACAATAAATTTACATGGAAAAAATACTTTGAGCGTTCCTAGATCCCTCCTCCAAGGAAGCTTTTTCTATGTCCGCCAACCTCGATGTCGTCTGCTGTGATTTTTTTTTTTTAAGCATTTCACCCCAAGCAAGGCGGGAAGCCACTAGGACGCAAGGGGTTACAGAAAGTTTAGAGCAAGATCAGATAGGAGTGATAGAAGAAAGGATGAGGGTAGTGGATAGATCAAGGCAACTGGAGATGTCGATTGACATTACATTTGAATAGTTGGAGATTATAGCTCACAGGGAAACTGGAATAAGGAAGGGAGTTCCACAGGCGAGAGGTGCGAGACATGAAGCTATTAGAGTAGAAGAGACGGCTACATTTAGGAGTTTCGACGGTGAAGGGTGAGAGCGGGATGCCAGCCTCGTAAGGCGCTGGAACTCATGACGTCTGGGGAACCAGCGAATGCAGCTCCTCGGAACAATTTCCATGAAAGTATTTGTAGAACAGACAGAGGGAGGCGACGGTGCGTCTGTAGACTAGACGCCAGGGCAGGGCCAACTACATTGCATAACCGCCTCTGGAGCCTATCAAGAACCCCGAGGCAAAAACTTCCTGGCGCGGCCCAGGGAGCCAACTTGCCTTGCCGGTGGACGTGGAATGTTTTCCATTTATTTTTCAATAAAATAAAAATCCACTGTTGTTTAGTTTCCTGCTTAGAACTGAGTTTCCAGTTCCTACTAAAGTCAGCTTCCATACTTCTAACGTCTCCGCTTATACTCTGAAACTTTATTTACTAATTATCCATTTTTTTTCCTCGGTAGGAGTAGACAGAATCGTCTAGCGTCCGGTTCACTCTTCTTCCAGATCTTTTGAATAGGTACAGATGTTTATTTCTTGCTTCCTGTTCAGGATTGGGTTTCCGGTTCCGTCTTAAATGTTTGTCGTTCTCTTTCACTCCCAGTATCCATTTGCATCTTAGTGGCTATATCACCTTGTTTAGGGTGAATAGATTAAAAAAAAAAACCAACTCGAACCGTCATGTGAAAAGGCGAAAACGTGATATTTGAAAATGAAGAAACTGACATGGCATAAAAAACAAAAATATTTGTAATGCCGAAACTACGTAGATATTTAATAATTTATATCTGAACAGTTACAAGAAATGAGGCAAATGAAAATAAATATCGAAAAAAATTATAAAAAGTTTCCTTAAAAAGAACGCATGTTTGGTCTTTAACCAAACTTGCATACCAAGTATAACAGCAAAATTGTTCACATAGTGTAACAGCAGAATTGTCCAATTGTTAGATTAAGATTTCAACCGTTGTATCTTAGAAATGATTAAAAATATCTTACTGGAATACTCCACAGTGTTTCTAAAACTATTGAACTGAACTTTGAACAATAAGAATGTATAATTACACTTCAACCTTAACAGAAAATAGTGAGGAAATCGATCATAAATGAAAATGATCATGTTCATCAATAATTAATCATAGCTAAGGATCAGAAGCTCATAAAGGAGTGAAATAAATTTCATATATATATATAAATATTATTACTGGATCATTTTCCAACTTATAAAGATGATCTTTGCCCTCTCTAACCTTCTAACTGTCTGTCCTGGAGTAACAATGTGCCTTACACGTTTCACGTACGATTTCATTTCCAAGACTATTTTCACTGCTCTCTGGACTCTCATAGCCGAAACCCGTCTCTCACGTGCCAAACGTCTTATGGATTGAGTTGGATCTTTTCTAATTGATCATTTTATCTCTAAGTTGAAATGATGATCCCTATTGCTGTTGTGACCTCCTGATCCACTTTTTCCTCTCTACCTTTCCTTTTTTTTAAAACTTATTCGCCATCTTCTTGATGGTTCTTGCGTGGACTTTGAAGATGGAAGCCAGAGTATGAATGTTGGTGCCATTACTGAAAGCCTGAATAGTCTTTTTCTTCTCAGCATTGCTCAGTTGGGAAGACATAGCGAGGTTGACGCAAAATGATTTTAACCAGTTCTCTTTCTAGCTGAATGACTCAAAGGGTTTTTCAGTGGTGATTCTTACGACAAATTGCT
>CAHIKZ030004545.1:3000000-3005000 GCA_903632075.3 Acanthosepion pharaonis
ATGACTTTTATAATTTTATAATGATACTTATATAATATCTAACACCCTGTGCATTCGAGAGGCATAATAAAGAAAATCCTCTACTCAACTATGAGTAACTGCAAAATAACGGATATATATATATATATATATATATATATATATATATTTGTGTGTATGTATATATATATATATGTGTGTGTGTGTGTGTGTGTGGGTATGTAGAAAAATAGGAAAGAACACGTTAGGTAAATAATCCAGGCTTCTTTAGTATTTTTGTTTTTATTTTTAAAACACAGAAGTAGAGTTTAGATAATATTTTTTTTAAAATATGATTCCTTCGCTACATAAGAGTTCTCATGTTTCAAAAACGAGAGCCGAAACTATCAATATAATTATTAAAATTAAACTGAAATTTTCGCTGGAGGATGAAACAGGACTTGTTACTTTAATTCAATTTGATTTTAATAATTATATTGATGGTTTCAGCTCTCGTTTTTGAAACATGAGAACTCTTATGTAGCGAAGGAATCATTTTTGAAAATAATTATATATATATATATGAGATGTGGTATTTTAACTATTTAAACTATTTAAATCTTTCGCACCGCTGTCCTCATCTTTATTGCCCTATTCACGATGTTTCGGTCGTTGTACGTTCCAGTCTTCTTCAGGTAATATGCGTTGGAATTTCAAACCGAACCTTTAATTTAGTTCACGAAGTAGATTCTTCTAATTCCACGTGCCATTTCCTTTTTCGGCGTATCTCAGTTTCAGTGAATTCCCTTTAGTTACTCCACTTTCTAAGTTTGTATTCCCTTTGCTCTGCCCAGATATTGAACTCACATCTCTTTGGGTCAAGACACTTTTTGGATTACACAACCAATGCGTTTCCACTGGTCCATATGTCCTTGGATAAATGCGTAGGTTGAGTAATAATTGATTTTTTTTTTTTTTTTTTTTTGTTCTGGAAGCGAGGCTGTTTTTTTTTTTTTTTTCAGAGTGCGTGGGAGGATGTAACAAGAATCAGATCAAAAAGAAAACTAAAAATCAATTTTTATTCGGCGAATAGAACATACAAAATCAAACAGCTATACAAATATATATATATATATATATATATATATATATATATATATATAAATAATTTATAAATATATATGTAGAATTATATATATATATATATATGTGTAAATAATAAATTACTTAGTATTATGTACTTTCGCATATATATATGTGTGTGTGTTTGTGTGTGAAATGTGTGCATATATATATTTATATATATATAAATATATATATATATATATATATATATATATATATATATGCAGTGTAACCCGGATATAAGAGACCCGAATATAAGAGAAACCCGGAGATAAGAGAGATTTTCTCTGGTCCCAAAGTGTTCCCATACTTACCTAAACAAATAGACCAAACCCGGATATAAGAAACCCGGATATAAGAGACTCCTTCTCCGGTTCCGACAACTCTCTTATATCCGGGTTACCTATATATATATATATATATATATATATATATATATATATACAAATTATTATATATATATTATTTATATATTATATATGCGCGGTACTTATTCAAAAGCGTTCAATGTCAGTTACAGATCGAACATATTTGGTTGGATTGATGTGAGTTTTTGACCCTGGGTTTCACGCTTTTGCAATCGTCAGACAAACTGATTGATTTTTTAAAATTTTTATTTATGTAGGGTTACGTTTATTGGTGTCTTTACGGAAGTGGGAGGAAAAATTGTCGCCATGACGCCACTCATACTTACGCCAACATACATACACGCTCGTACACCTATTGACGTACGCAGACACACACACCCGCTCGCCCACCGGAGGTCACACAAACATAAATATATGTGAACAGTATGGACTTGGCATATATATGTATATATGTGCCATTGTGTACATACGTACTCATTTAATTGCTGTATTCAATGATGGATTGTGTAGCGATTTTTTTTATTTTTTTTATTGTAGCGCTGTCAACGCGCAGAGAGTTTCTCTATTTTTGTTCGCTGATTAATATTTCCTTGCACGCACGTATATACGTATGATGGGGTCTATGTAACACTATTTTAGGTAAAAATTGCTATTATTTTTAATTTTTTAAGGCTGTTTTGTTATTATTTTAAAGCCGGTTATTTGCTTGTTTTTGGTGACTGCGCATATGTAAATTTATATACAATAATTATGTATATATGTAAATTTATACATATAATTATATATATATATATATATTTGTATATATATATATATATATATGTAAATATATATAAATATATATGTAAATTTATATATATAATTATATATATATGTAAATTTATATATATATATATATATATGTTAATTTATATGTAATAATTATATATATATATATATATATATATATATATATATATATATGGGCTTACTTAATAAAACAGCTATATATATTAACGGCCGAAACGCTGTAATAAATATGGCGACAAAGATGAGGACAATCGTCCGAATAATGTAAATAATGTACATAATACCTCATCTCAGAAATATAGACAGGCTAATCCTGGTTATTTAAATTGCCAAATATAATGTTTTGAGAAATACCATTTCTAAAAAAACTTTTTTATGGAATTTTTTGAAAAAAATTTTTATAGTTTATTAAAGGGAGATAGTTTTTAAAAGCTATGATCCCAATATAGATATAATAATTAACTACGCCAGCATTACGGTAAACAGATGTATTTTTAAATTCCTTTTATGTAACAGTCAGTCCAAATTCAGCACCTGAAGATTGCGTTTTGCATGAAGCTCCCAGTCGTTCGAACAGTGAAAGATAATGTGTATATTTATTAATATATACTTAATAGCTCTTCTGTTTAACATCGAGTATTATTTTATTAACACCAGTACTTTATGTGCAATTCATATATTTATATTTACATTTTGCTCCTTTTAATTGAGCAGTCATAAGTGTTTTAAAGTAATATACTTTGTATCCTAAACAGTACTGGAATCTGAAACCAATCAACTTGGACTACTTAGCTAAAAGCATTATGCTTCCTGATAAAAGATTCTGTAAACTGACCCTTTTACACAAGGTTAAGAGAACTTCATAAAAAGAATGAAGTGGAAGTTCTTCCTCTAAACACAAGAACGAGTATCTTTTCTTTCTTTTTATGTGCCATGTCCTTTCAGGATGTAGGTGATCATGGCTCTCCACCTCCCTCTATCTTTTGCAGCTCTCGACAAGTTCATTCCCTCTGCTTCCTCCCCCAGATCACGTTCTGTCATCCACCTGCTCAAGCACCCGACAGGTATGTCACCTGTTGTTTTCAGCTCTCTCTTTCCCTCTATTCGACCCGTGAGTATTAGATTCTCCAGACCCTCCTTCCTCATTATGTGTCTCAGAAACTTCAGTTGCCTCTTCCCGATGTTAAGTATAGGCCTCCTCCTTGTTTGCATCCCCTCTAAGATCTCATCTTTGCTCACAAGTTTGGTTCATTATATCCTTAGCATCCTTCTGTAGAACTACATCTCCGTCGCTACAAATCTCTTTGAGGAAATATTCTAACATTCGCTGCCGTAAAGAAGGACAGATGTCACATAACAGCTCAGTATTCTTGTCTTCGTTACTAAAGAAATCTTTCTATCTCGCAATACTCTGCCCAGCTTTTGGAGATTTCGTTCTACTGATAGCTATTGATAGAGAGAGAACATCTGACGAATGAGGAAGTTTCTGAAATGACAGCTGAAAATTGAGGGACATAAAACAAGAAAAGAAGGTTTGGAGAACTTAACACTCACAGACAAGCGGTGTGGAAACTACTTGACAAGTCTGAGTAGTAGAGGAATAATTCCTCCGAAAGATCGCATGTGACAAATCATAGATGCATCGATTTGTTTATGTTTGTTACGACTTCTTTCTTTCTTTTTATGTGCCATGTCCTTTCAGGACGTAGGTGATCATGGCTCTCCACCTGCCTCTATCTTTTGCAAGTTCATTCCCTCTGTTTCCTCCCCCAGACCACGTTCTGTCATCCACTTGCTTAAGTCAGCCAGGTATGATACGCTCTGCTTTCCCTTGTCTCTCTTTCCCTCTATTCGACCCGTGAGTATCAGATTCTCCGGGACCTCTTTCCTCATTATGTGTCCCAGAAACTTCAGTTGCCTCTTCCTGGTGTTAATTATAAGCCTCCTCCTCTCTAAGACCTCGTCGTTGTTCACACGTTCTGTCCATGATATCCACAGTATCCTTCTATAGAACCACATCTCTGTCGCCTCGAGTCTCTTCTTCATCTTTGAGGAAATCGTCCAACATTCGCTGCCGTAAAGAGGAACAGATGTCACATAACAACTGAGTATTCTTTACTTCGTTGTTTTTCCTTGTCTCTCTTTTCCTCTATTCGACCCGTGAGTATCAGATTCACCAGGCCCTCCTTCTTCATTATGTATCCCAGAAACTTCAGCTGCCTCTTCCTGATGTTAGCCATAAGCCTTCTCCTTGTTTGCAAACTCTCTAAGTCCTTGGTCTATGATATTCTTAGCATCCTTCTTTAGAACCACATCTCCGTCGCCTCAAATCTCTTTGATGAAATATTCTAACATTCGCTGCCGTAAAGAAGGACAGACGTCACGTAACAGTTCAGTATTCTTTGCTTCGTTACTAAAGAAATTCTCCTGGCAGGAACGAGTATAGCAACTCAAAAAAGGCCGAGGTCTATTGGTTTAAGTCCCATGCGACCAACAATTATTGGATTTTGAGAAAGATCTATTCTCGTTAAAACAGAAAATTAAATTCTCTAAAGCTACCAACGATCTACAGTAAAAAGATGCAAAAGAATGTTTCTATGATTAACCGATCCGATGAAATTATTATCAAGGCAGATAAAACGGGTAACCATTACGAGGTCGATGCAAATATATACTATAAAGCTTTTAACAGGAAAGTCAATAAATTTTATAAAAAGGCACCCACCAACAGGAAAAACAACATCAATAGGGAAGCCAAGG
>CAHIKZ030004545.1:3010000-3045000 GCA_903632075.3 Acanthosepion pharaonis
AAAACAGCAAGAACAGAGAAAGAAAGAAAAAATAAAAATAAAAACAAAGAAAGAAAGAAAAAATGAACGGCTCGCCATAGAACCGTCGAAAGAGTGAATAAAAAGTAAAACAAAGATGAAGAGAAAAGAAAATAAGAACGATACAAAAACAGCAAAAAGAAAGAAAGAAAGAAAGAAAGAAAGAGAGAACGAACGGATCTCTAGAGAACCGTCGAATGGGTGATTAAAAATTAAAACAAAAAAAAGAATATTGTAAGAACACTACAAAACTGTAAAAACACAGAAAGAAGCAAACAAACAAACAAACAAACAAACAAACAAACAAAAAAGAAAGAAAGAAAAACTAAAAGTGAAATACGTAAAAATCTGTAAGAATTAAATTGAGGAAAAATTGTAAAGAATTGAAGAATCATCCAAAAAGACGGGAAAAGAAAGAAAGAAAGAAAGAAAGAAAGAAAAAGAAAGGAAGAAAAACTAAAAATGAAGTACGTAAAAATCTGTAAGAATTAAATTAAGAAAAAATTGTAAAGACTTGAAGAATCATCCAAAAAGACGGGAAAAAAAAGAATGAAAGAAAGAAAGAAGGAAAGAAAGAAAGAAAAAGAAAGGAAGGAAAACTAAAAGTGAAGTACGTAAAAATCTGTAAGAATTAAATTGAGGAAAAATTGTAAAGAATTGAAGAATCATCGAAAAAGACGCGAAAAAAAAGAAAGAAAGAAAGAAAGAAAGAAAGAAAGAAAGAAAGAAAGAAAGGAAAACGAAAAGTGAAGTACGTAAAAATCTGTAGGAATTAAATTGAGGAAAAATTGAAAAGAATAGAAGAATCATCCAAAAAGACAGGAAAAGAAAGAAAGAAAGAAAGAAAGAAAGAAAGAAAGAAAGAAAGAAAGAAAGAAAGAAAATCTAAAAGGAAAGTAGGTAAAAATCTGTGCGAATTAAATTGAGGGAAAACTGTAAAGAATTGAAGAATCATCCAAAAAGACGGGAAAAGAAAGAAAGAAAGAAAGAAAGAAAGAAAAGAAAAAAAATAAAAATGAATTACGTAAAAATTTGTAAGGATTAAATTGAGGAAAAATTGTAAAGAATTGAAGAATCATCCAAAAATCGGAAATAGAAAGAAAGAAAGAAAGAAAGAAAGAAAGAAAGAAAGAAAGAAAGAAAGAAAGAAAAACTAAAAGTGAAGTACGTAAAAATCTGTAAGAATTAAATTGAGGAAAAATTATAAAGTATTGAAGAATCATCCAAAAAGAAAGAAAGAAAGAAAGAAAGAAAGAAAGAAAGAAAGAAAGAAAAACTTAAAGTGATGTACGTAAATATCTGTCAGAAATAAATCGAGGAAAAATTGTAAAGAATTGAAGAATCATCCTAAAAGACGGGCAAAGAAAGAAAGAAAGAAAGAAAAAAAAAAAGAAAGAAAGAAAGAAAGAAAGAAAGGAAGAAAAACTAAAATGAAGTAGGTAAAAATCTGTGTGAATTAAATTGAGGAAAAATTGTAAAGAATTGAAGAATCATCCAAAAAGAAAGAAAGAAAGAAAGAAAGAAAGAAAGGCAGAAAGAAAGAAAAACTAAAAGTGATGTACGTAAATATCTGTAAGAAATAAATCGAGGAAAAATTGTAAAGAAGTGAAGACTCATTCAAAAAGACGCGAAAAAAAAAAAAGAAAGATAAAAAGACAGAAAGAAAGAAAGTGACTCCATAGGACCGTAGAAAGAATGAACAAAAAATAAAGCCAACATAATGAGAAAACGAAAAATATAAAATGAATAATGATAATAGAATAAATATGATACAAAAAAGAACTAAAGAAAGAAGGAAATAAAGAAATAAAGAATGATAATTGAAAGAGAAAATTGTTAAAAAGAAATAAACAAATTAAATAATCCGTAGCCATGAGGAAAGAAGCAGAAATGAAACTAAAGTTCTACTTTATCAAAGCAAGAAAAATTAACAGCGTCAATTTATCGATATGCCAAATGCTAATTATTAGAGAAAAAATAACACTAGAGTAGAAATTTTTAACCTGCTTAAAAAAACAATACTTTTATAGAAAGTATTACTTATTCACACATATACACACACACACACACATATATATATATATATATATATATATATATATATATATATATATATATATATATATATAATTATTTTAATCTCTACTTCTCTATGGAGCACTGTCTTCTTAAAAATAAAAACAAAATACAAAGGAACTCCGGACTATGCACCCAACGTTTTCTTTTCTGTTTTCTGCATACCTGCGCACTTATATATATATATTATAAAATAACTGATGTAAAATGTTTTTTTTTTTTTTTTTGCTACACAGTTGTAACCATGTTTCAGTAATGGAAGATAAAAGCTTCGAATTTAATTTTGTAATTAAATTAAAGACATTAGTTCCATTTCATCCTCAAGGGAATTATATATATATATAGCGAATTTCATATATATATATATATATATATAAGCGAATTATATATATATATATATATATATATAAGCGAATATATATATATATATATATATATATATATATATATATATATATATATATTCTTTATTATAAGATATTACATTCATATGTAAACCGCTACATCAATTCATCTTTGTATGGATGCCTGTCATATCATCTCATCAGGCGATGCTAAGTGAAGTTTATTACAATTTTTAATATTTAGTTGTTAACAATCTCTTGTCCCGCGAAAAACGATAAAAGAAAACAAGAAAAGCAAGAAAGCAAGAAAGACATAAGATGTAGTTACCTCTAAAAAAAAAAAAAGGAAAGAGACGATATAGTCTAAAAAAAGAAAAGAAAGAAAAAGAACGAATAATAAGATATAGTCTCTTCAATGGAAGAAAAATGAAGAAAGAAAATAAGATCTAGAAGGAAAGAAAGATAAGATATAATCCCTTCTCCAAAGAAAAAGAAAAAGAGAGAAAGATAAAATAAAGATGAAAGAGAAATGTAAGGAAGTTAAACAAGAAAATTTATCAAAATCATAAAAACGAAAAAATCAAAATAAATAAATAAATGAACAAACCAAATCTTAAAAGTACTAAAATCACATAAATAAATTATATAAATAATAAAACAATAAGCTAACAAATTATATAAAATCAAACTTAATAGATTATGGCAGTCAACTATAGAGTTTACATATGTAACGTTAATAAAATAAAAATAGATTTTTATATATATATATATATATATATATATATATATATATATATATATACAAAGTATATATATATTACAATAAACGTGCAATCAATTTACAAATACATGAATTATTCACACAAAACTAATGCAAAAGGTTAATGATTTAAATGGCGAGACATCCATCATCGCAAACAATTCAAATAGTATACAAAAACCTCCAGATCCGTTATGAATGAATTGATCCTTGTTTATATAAATTTCTGCCGTATTAGTTGTTATTTTACTACAAGCTTTTGTCTGTTCCTACAGACATCTTCAGGTATAGAATAGATGTTGTTCTTGTTTTTTCTCTTAGTAATAAGAGGACAACGAAAATATATGTGTTGTTGTATCCGAAAATGCTATTGAAAATGAGTTATTGGTTTTGGAACGCGCCAAAGCAACGCTGAGTTTGATTTTAAATTTTTAAAGTGTTTGCGTTTATACCAAATATGGTGATGAAAAAATTTTTTTACTGTTAAATTTTTCTGTCAAAGTGGCATGAACTATATTGTTCAAAGTATATATATATATATATATGTGTGTGTGTGTGTGTGTAAAATGACATGTGTGCAGATATGTAGAAAAATAGGAAAGAACACGTTAGGTAAATAATCCGGAGTTCTTTCGTATTTTTGTTTTTATTTTAAAAAAAAAACAGTGCTCCATACAGAAGTAGAGATTAAATTATGTAGCGAAGGAACCATATTTTTAAAAGATAATTATACGTATAATTATATATATACAGTGTAACCCGGATATAAGAGAGTTATCGGGACCGGGGAAGAAGTCTCTTATATCCAGGTTTCTCTTATATACGGGTTTGGTCTATTTTGTTTAGGTAAGTATGGGAACACTTTGGGACCAGATAAAAATCTCTCTTATATCCGGGTTTCTCTTATATCCGGGTCACTTATATCCGAGTTAAACTGTATATAAAGTTATATATGAAGAAATATAGATTTAAAGTATGCGATATTTGTGGGATAAAGCGCTCAATACAGAGATAGAACGTGCGTAAATATAGAAGTGAACATTCAGTGGCGACAGACTCTTTCGTGCTAGACGCAATCACCAGATGAACCGAGATTTAGTGATGGTTCTTAATTCTCTCAAATGGTTGAGACGATTCTTTTCAAATTTACTTATACCTCAGTAGCAAGTGTTTCTCTAGTTTGCTCGGTTTTCAACAGCAAGTTCGAACTCCTCTATAAGGATATTTGCATCATTTAGATTGTATCTAAGTTTGTATTTAAAGCGTAACCAAGGACGGCTTACATTACGCTTACCATTAAAAAGTTGGCTATACATGAGGATATTATATATATATACATATATATATATATATATATATATATATATATATATATATATTGTTTAAAAATATGATTCCTTCGCTAAATAAGAGTTCTCATGTTTCAAATACGAGCCGAAACCATCCAAATAATTATCAAAATTAAGTTGAATTGAGGTGTTTAGTCCCGTTTCATCTTCAAACGAAATTTTAGGAATATATATATATATATATATATATATATATATATATATATATAATTTTATAAATATAAAAGTGAACACTGAAGTCAACACTCAGAGGCGGCAGGTTGTTTCATGCTAGACGCAATCGCCAGGCCGCGAGTGTTGGGTTTTTTCTTGCCTATTTATATATATATGGGTCAGTGGAGCATTGTGGATAGTCTGTTCTGGCGGTTATTTTGGCGGGAGTTCCTTGTTTAATTACTTATTTATTTCTTTATTTGGGTTAATTTATTTTACTTGTTTTTATTTATTTTCCTTTTGTATTTTATATATTTATTTATTCTTTTCAGTTTTCGATGTTTTATTAACGTAGTAAAAATTATGGCTGGCATTTGCTTAGGCTGCTTATTTAATAGTTTGTTTTGATCTGGGAAGATAATTAAAGCTATTTATTCGTCCAATTTTTTGATTGATTACTTTAGTCTATTCGTTTATTTTGGCGAGGTCTGTTTTTAATTTGTTTATTATTTTATTTATTTATTTGGATTATCTATTTTTATTTGTTCTAATGGTCATTTTAGTGGGAGCGGTTAGTTAATTTGTTTATTTATTTAAATTAATTTATTTTACTTGTTTTTCTTGTCTATTTACTTATTTTTTATTTTGTATATTTTTATTTACTCTTTTCGGTTTTCCATTTTTAAGTAACTTATAAATTATTTATTTTTATCGTTATATAGCAGTTATAGCTATTTTTAGTCCCATTTTTTGGATTCGTTGTTGTAGTCTATTCTAACGGTTGTTTTGGTTTGGATTGGTTTAATAATTTGTTTATTATTTAGTGTATTTATTTGGATTAATTAATTCTACTTGTTTTTTTTTATCTATTTATTTATTTATTTTTTTGTAGTTTTGTCTATTCTAACGCGAGTGGTTTCTTAATTTTGTTTATTATTTGCTTGGGTTAATTTTTTTTACTTGTTTTTTATTCTTAATTTGTTTATTATTTATTCTTTTCAGTTTTCGATTTTTAAGTAACGTAGTAAAAGATTGTTTTCATGTCTGCATTTTGAGATAAGCTCAGATCGTTCATTTTAGTAATTTATTTTGATCTGGGAAGGTAATGATAGTTATTTTTTCCTCCAAGAAATGTTTGCAGGTTTTGGATTGATTGTTGTAGGCTGATGATCTTTTCCTTATTTTCCATGATATTTTTGCTGTGATTGCGCTTTGTTTTTAATTTCCCACATACACTTAGAAAGTATTGTGCTGTTCGCTTATTTACTATTTTGGAATTTTCAGAGGGAAATTATTATAATTTTATTGTTATTATTATGTAAATAATTATTTACAAAAATGTATTGCTGGTAATATTTTTTCTTCAAAATATATTGCTGGTAATAATTATTCACAAAATATATTGCTGGTAATATTTTTTTCCTTCAAAAAGTATTGCTGTTAATATTTTTTACTTCAAAAAAATTAAAATCTATTTTTACATTTTCATAGTGTTTTGACCCAAGTTTGGGGGTTAACTTTTTGGCCACAGCTAGGACTCTAACAGGTGCTACCACCCCCGGGTCAGGGTGGACCAGGGAACACTCCTCAAAACCTCCTGATACCTTGCTGTTGGATGTAGTTTATTGTCTTACCCATGACGCGGATGTAGTTTATCGTCATACCCAGGACGCTTTTTGTTTTTTCTGCGAAAGGTTAAAAATACAATATCACCGCTCACAAGGCCACGTGAATGCTTTTGAACTCTGCCAAGGCTGGACACTGAAGACTGGATTTCTCTATTTTTTACTTCATTTTAGGTTTGGTCTCAATCGTGTAAAAACTGAATTTAGTATTTCATCAGCTATTAACATTAAATTATGAACGTATGTAAGTCTTTTAAGTCGATGGCGACATTTCTATCGAAGCATTTATTTAATTACGAATTTTCTTCTACACTTTTATATGATTTCATTTTAATATCGCGATAATAATGAAATTATTACTTGTAAAATATAATCAGTGGTTTGAAGGTGACTTTCTGTTTCAATTCATTAAACACAGCAAATCTCGTGAGATTTTATTTTTTTATTTTTATGAACAATGCTCAAATAATTAATTATTTCATAAATAGATTTTTAAGTTATCTGAAAGCGTTCTTTCTCGCCTTGACTGTGTATTTAAAGTTTCACTGCAAATGGCTTCATTTGAATAACGAATCAACCTAATTATAAAAGCGATAAACAAAATGTTTTTAATGAAGATCGCAAAAGAGCAAATTATCAATGAATAACTAAAGAAATATTCGAAAATGATTTTTTAAATCTAAAGGTGCCAATTACTTAGCCCATTAAGAACTACTAAGTTAGTCAATAGGACAAGAACAATGCGCGTTCGTTAAAGCTACCTGAATAAGAAACGTGATATTTATACTCAGAATGTTATGAGAAAGACCAACATAGATGCAGAAGGATGCGCGCCAGTGTTTTATAGATTATGCAAAATTGTTTGATAAAGAATATCCCAAAGAACTGTTTGAACTGCTTAGTAACCTTGAGAAAACCTTAGTAAAGATAACATTAGTATAATCTAGACACTACACTGGCAATAAACCGCTTGACTACAGATAGATAATGATTTCAATAGATATACAAGAATAGAAAGCACGATAAGACAGGGATGTGTCTCTTCATCGTACTTATTCAACCTACACAGTGATGCGATTTGTCCAGCATTCCTAGCTATAGAAGAAGACTGATGTTACATAACAGTTCAGTACACTTTTCTTTGTTTCTAACGAATTTTTCTGTTGTTTTCTGCATCTTTGGCGATCCCAAAAGGCCTTTGGATTTCAATGTTTCACTTTCCTTCCTCTCTTAAAACACTTCCCAGATATTTAATTTTTTTTCTACTGGATTGTATCTTCAGTTTGTAATTTGCATATTGGACTTTCCTTTTCCTAACAATCATGTATTTTGTCTTCTCCCAATTGATGTTTACTCTTTACTTCCCTCTCTCTTTCACTACCTTCTGTAGGAATTCTTATAGCAACCTTTCAAAACTGTGTCATCTGCATATCTTAGGTTGTTAAGATTGTGGCCGCCAAAAATGAATCCTGGTAGAAAGGGCATACTAACCAATAATACGAGCATGCGCGTACGTGAACGAACAACATTATATATATATATATATATATATATATATATATATATATATATATATATATATATATATATATATATAAGGTTATCGGTAAGAGCTGAATGAGACCAGAAACAGTAGTTTCAAAAATGGTCAACTTAAAATAAAATTAAAATTGACATGCAGAGCTTTTTAATTTAAATCTCAAATTTTTATAAATGTTCTTTTATATATATATATATATATATATATATATATATATATATATATATATATATATTCTAATTATTAATAAATTAACGACTAAAAACAAAATACGAAGTTCCAAAAAAGAGTATAAAATGGAAAAAAATTACATAATCCCTCAATCAAACGTAAAAAAAACGAATAAAATGTTCGTTTTTATTTACATAGGGTCGGCTGATGAAACTTAATATAAACAGCATCAAGAACTCGAAGATGGTGAACCGAGCAAACACTATATAAAATGGAAAAAATGATTTAATATATATATATATATATATATATATATATATATATATATATTGTCTTAAGGTGTGCTGTATTTACGGGATAAAGTGCTCAATATCAGAGATAGAGCGTGTGTAAATATAACAGTGAACATAGAACATGCTATATGCAATCGTCAGGCCTGACGATTGCATATAGCATGAAACATACTGTCGCCTCTAAGTGTTGACTTCTATGTTCACTTTTATATATATATATATATACTGGGTGGGCGGAAATAATCTCCCAATTTAAAACTGTTGATTATTGGTCAATTTTCATAAAAGATGTTTTATTTTAAAAGTGTATTGGTAGAAATACAGTATAGTGTTAAAGTTCTACCTTTTTTCACATTTTGTATCAATCAGGATGTTTAAGGGCGACCACTTTCCTGGTTAGCTACTATAGATCCCGTACTCATTAGTATGGAATGACAATTTCTAATGGTTTTGGCATCTACTGAAGAACAAGGTCCATCAACACTACCATCCTTACACGGAATGACTTTCTTCATAACCGAAAGGCTTGCTGTGCTTATGTATGTGGTGTCGATCATTGTGCCATTCTAGACTACACTTGTCCCTCTGAAGTAAAGCCAGAAATTACCAATGTTATTCTGCAACTTTAAGGGTCGCAATAGATTTTCTTTGATGTATATGTGGTGATATTAACAAAAGTTATATGTAATTTTCAATAGGGAGTTTCTTTCGTTTCGGTACATATTGTTTCCAATAGCCTTACGCATGACGTCACGCGAGACCATTTCAATCTTCCTACATTCCAAAGAATACCAGGATGTAGACAAAGGAATTCTATCTACGACATATACGCCATATTGGTTCTTGATAATGGCTGCGATTGACAAAAATACTTGAACATTACAAAATGAGAACTTCCGACAGTTTAGCCGCAACTGCGAACAGTATAATCAAATTATCCGAAAAATCTAAAAATATAATACAAATTAAACAGACAGAATACATACATATATATATATATATATATATATATATATATATATATATATATATATATTACGATAAATGTGCAATCAATTTACAAATACATGAATTATTCACACAAAAACTAATGCAAAGGTTAATGATTTAAATGGCGAGACATCCATCATCGCAAACAATTCAAATAATATACAAAAACCTCCGTATCCGTTATGAATGAAATGATCCTTGTTTATATAAATTTCTGCCGTATTACCATATTTTATATGAACGCACAACCTTTAAAAATTTAAAATCAAACTCAGCGTTGCTTTTGCGCGTTCCAAAAACAATAACTCATTTTCAATAGCATTTTCGGATACAACAATACATATATTTTCGTTGTCCTCTTATTACTAAGAGAAAAAACAAGAACAACATCTATTCTATACGTGAAGATGTCTGTAGGAACAGACGAAAGCTTGTAGTAAAATAAGAACTAATACGGCAGAAATTTATATAAACAAGGATCATTTCATTCATAACGGATACGGAGGTTTTTGTATATTATTTGAATTGTTTGCGATGATGGATGTCTCGCCATTTAAATCATTAACCTTTGCATTAGTTTTTGTGTGAATAATTCATGTATATATATATATATATATATATATATATATATACAGGGTGTATCAGAAATACTTTTACAAAATTTGGCGACGGGTTCCCAACATCAAAACAAGGACGAAAATCCCCAAATGCTACCTTTTTGAGTCATTAGGTTTAAGAAAATTTTACGGTGGATGGTGCTGTGTTGCTATGTAGACTAGGTTGCATTTTTCATTCGTGTACACTTGTGGCTAGTCTGTCTTCAATGTTTAACGTGTGTAGAAGTGAGTTAAATGAGAAGTGTTCTGTTTAACAATGTCAGGATATTCATATCGTGAGCAGGCAGATATGATTTTTACATACAGCCGCGCGAATGGTAAACGGCGCGATGCTGCACGGCTGTATCAGATTGCGTTCCCAGACTGAAGGGAGACGAACTGTTGTTTGTCTCTGCAGTCTAGTTTACGGATGAGACAACATTTGGTAGAGATAAAATCACAAATTAGCACAACCAACATTTGTGGACGGATCGGAATCCCCATGATACAATAGAGGATAAACACCAGCATTAGTTTAAGATTAATGTGTGGGCGGGAATTGTCTGGTAGATCCATATCTTCTCCATGCACAAGGAACTGTCTGAGGGGACTTTATTTCTAACATTCTTCCAGACCTGCTAGAGGATGTATCCCTGCTAAAATAAAGACGCGTTTGGTTTATGCATGATATGGCGCCAGCACGTTTTAGTCACATTGTTCGCGATGCAATGACTGACGTCTGCTATGAAAGATGGATAGGTAGGGGATGAGCGGTCCCATGGCTCGCATGTTGCCCTGACCCCAATCCTTTGGTCTTTTAGCTGTAGCCATCTCAAAAAATTGGTCTCTGCGGCAGACATTAATAATGCAGAGACGCTTCATCAACGTGTCATGGGGGCCTGCGAAACCATTCGACACCGTGAGGGAGTATTTGAAAGAGTCCACCAGTCAATGATCCGACGGGTGTATGCGTGTGTAGAAACAAGGGGGCAACATTTTGAACATTTGTCAAGAGTTGCTGTGTTGAAGTACAATGATGGCCTTTTGGATATATGTTTATATGAAGATTTTACGATGTTTTGGTGTCAGGAACTCGCATCCAAAGTTTGTAAATTTTCTTTTGATACACCATATATATATCACAGACAGACTTTTTCGCTGTATCCCAATATCAGTGTGGCTAGACATGCGATTGCTTCAAGCCGGGATTTAAACCCGGCCGATTTGACATCAGTCGTAGATTCTCATCCTTAGACCATCAGCGCACGCTACGATGAAAGGGAATCTTTAACGCATTATATACAATATATAAGCATTACTGACTACCAGAGGACACAAATCATAGCGAAGAGCTTTTAGCATGAATTAGCAGTGGGTGACAAATTCCCCTGCTTCCAAAGAATTTAACACATTTTATTTACTTACCCATTTACAACCTGTTGCATGCACAGCAATTTTTCAAAATGGGCGCTTGTTTATTTTGGACGCTTTAGAGATCTATCATTCTTTTCACAAGATAAAACGTGAAGCATGAGGTAAATGAGTAACTAATTAGAATATGGTATTTTTTATGAATATCATTAAGCTCCTTTTAAAACTACTTAAAATTGATCACTCGTATATACGTAAAAAAAGGAAGATACAAATTATATGTATATATATAGATATTGATAATATTAGTGGTCAATATATATATATATATATATATATATATATTTCTAAGAGGATAGAATCCAGGTAGAATTCAATGTCCAGGACAGAGTAAAGAATATAATATAAAGGCTCAAACACTAATATCCATGGTTATAATTTATTACACTTGAATCGTAATCACGATCCAAGTCAAAAAGCTTTTTGAATTTGTACGTCTGATGATTTGGATCGTGATTACGATTCCAATGTAATAAATTATAACCATGGAATATTAGTGTCTGAGCGTTTTATATATATATATATATATATATAGTTGCAAAGTGGATAAATGAAATGTATATGTACTAATTCATTTATATATATATATATATATATATATATATATATATATATATATATATATATAATACAGTTTTGAAAAAATCTATTTTCTCATGTTTCGTTAATAATTCGTCATCTTCAGAAATAGAATGATTTGCCTTAAGCAGCTGTGTGATTAAATTTTACTTCATTATTATTGTTATAAAAATTAGATTTTATCTAATTTCAACATAGTTTTGTTGTTCTCTCAATATTTTCGCAATCTGCATTATTTCAGTAACAATTCAATAAAACAAATGATCAAATGAAATAGCCCGGTCTCAAATTAATCGTAGGGTAATCACAGATCAGTGAACTTTAAATGCATCAAAACTTACCGATACATCTAGTAAATATAAATTTGATTATAGATTTTTTCTTTAATATCATTGAGATGTATACGATTGTGACTCTCAACCGAATTCTTTTATGTCTTTGAACAGTGAAACATTTGTAGGAAAGATAGAGGAGTGGTTTCCTGTTTTCTTCTCCACGGTTTGGAATTCAGGATTTTTTTCTCTCTCTTTATCAATGATAGAAAAGAGGTGCATGCTCATCGATATAGCAATATTATTTGTAAGAAAGATCCTCTAAAATATTACAGAGTAGCTGTCCAAGTAACAAGACTTGGAGATCGAGATCAACAGTATGGGATATTAAAACTGAAATAACACCAACAATCAAAAGAACTCCAGGACTTACGGAGAAGGGAACGGAAAAGTTCAGCCATATCACAGGCAACATTATGCAGAAGACTCCACTTCCATCTACTCAGAGAAGCCCACATACTACGAAAAGTACGGCGTTTCATTTATAGAGCCTCAAGTCCGTAGTTTGGATTCGATTCTAAAACCATGTAAAATAGAAAACGTGGGAGAAACAACAACAATAATAATAATATTATGAACAACAACAACAGCAATAAGAACAACAACAACAACAATAAGAAGAAGAAGAAGGACAATAACAACAATATGAAGAACAGCAATAACAGCACTAAGAACAACAACAATAACAAAAAACAGCAATAATAATAAGACTAGCAACAACACCAATAACAATTGCAATAATATTAAGAACAACAACAACAGCGATAACAACAACAGCAATAATAAGAACGAGAACAGCTACAGCAACAATAAGAACAACAACAGCAGTAATAAAAACAACAGCAATAACAAGAACAGCAACAGCAATGACAACAACAACAATAATATGAAGAACAACAATGACAACAGCAATAACAACAGCGATAATAAGAACAAGGACAATAACATCTGCAACAGGGATAATAACAACAGCAGTAATAAGACAATAATAGCAATAAGAACAACAGCAATAACAAAAAACAGCAATAATAAAAAAAACAACAGTAATAATAACAACAACAATAAGAAGTAGAAGAAAAACTACCTCGACAACAACTACAATAATTACCATATCTATTCTATAAAACACAATGTGGGTTTATATATTTGTCAGTCACAGAACGTAATCTAGACTATGACTAATGAGATATTACGTCGTTATGGTAAGAGGACGCATTACTCCAGCCCAATAAATGCTACAGTAAGAACCGAATATCAAATTAAAAATTAATGAGCAGAAGTTGATAATTGCTTTGCATGTATTATTGTTGTAGTTTCATGTAAGATTCCTTTGTATATTTTGACCTCTGGCAACAATTGTTTCTTGTATGCAACAACAGAGTTAATTGTATAGATAAAAAAAAATCTGAGATCATTCATGCAGATAATCTAACCAAATGCAATTGCGAAATTAAATTTCCATCATTTATTATTTTATTGTTTGTTCTTTGTGACGTCACTGATAAACAAGTAATATTTTTATATTTTAATTTATTTCTCTCATCTATGCCCCAGAAAAGCGTCCTGTAAGTTGTGTGCCTTTCGCTTAAGGACGCAGCCATTTTCGATATCTTTCGAAAAATGCCTCAAAAACCAAACTAGTTACACTCCATCATCACCGATCAGACTCCGAACTATCGCTAGTTATGATCAACGGATGCCTCCTCGGTGGGGCACCCTGCCTTGGGAGACTCTTGGGCCTACAACTCACCCCTGACCTCAAGTAGAACTCTAACATACGATTCATCACTAAAGATGCAGGTAAAATGTCCGTCTCCCTGTTCCGCTCCAGTTAACACGATTGGCATGCTATCCTCTACCTTTACAAGAGCCAAATCAGGCCGAAATTGAAAT
Organism: Acanthosepion pharaonis; assembly: GCA_903632075.3. NCBI lineage: Eukaryota > Metazoa > Mollusca > Cephalopoda > Sepiida > Sepiidae > Acanthosepion > Acanthosepion pharaonis. The sequence continues at coordinate 3,024,151 of CAHIKZ030004545.1, forward strand.
ATTCTTGTTATATTTGAGAGGGAGCAGCCCAGTCCCCACTTTCCAGTCTCGATAGAGTTCAAAATTGCCACGAGTCCAGAGAGGAACCCGGACGAAGCTATGCCGAAGGGCAAAGTTTCATCCGGGGAGGTAGACAGACCCTGAACCCGTTTATACGGGTTCTAAGGGAATATTTTTGGCCGAGTCTACGGGCTTGGAGAAGCCACGATAAACTCGGCCTTGTGTCACATACAACCCACGTGGAGGGGGGTTAAATATAGCGAGACAACTCTGCAGTAATCCAAGCAATCTATTTCATTCAATTTCACCATCAACATAAACGGTTTAATTTTTTACTAGAGCTATAGCATAACTTTTATATTACCCTTGATCACACAACCAAGAATTCTAAAGTGTTTTAAACAACTTTATTATATCGTGTGTACTTGTTGTTATATAATAATATTTCTGTTAAAACAAATATCTGTCTATTCGATTATTTCTCTTGTTTTTGTCTTTGTTGCATTTGATTTTAGTAAAAATAGCAGAGGGTCAGTTTAGTTTGTATTTGTCACCGATACAGATTGACTAACCCACTACAAAAATTATGATTTATCAGAAAATTCAAATAGCAAAAGCGTGAAATTTTTATGTTCAATTCTAGGTAATATTATATCGACAAAATGGATGTACATTTTAATATTTGCTGTCCGGAAAGTATCCAGTAATATTAAAGAAAGTATAGACTACCTAGGGAAATGACGTCTTATTCCTTTACAAAGTACACCTCTTGTAACTTCACATACAAACCCCAGTCTTTCTTACAAATTTTTTTCTTCGGGATTGCCATCAGCTGACCGACCGGGTTATCTATAATCACTTCCAAGACAGTTCAACGCCGACCTTAGCTTTGGGAAAAGATAACAAAAAAATCTGAGTATGCTCAATTTGGGCTGTAATGGTGTTGAATGATGCGTTTTGTCAAAAAGAAAAAAAAAGATGTGTAAAAATCTACAAACTCTGAAATTAAGTATATGATAGTCAAAAATTACACAGGCTCATTAGACGGTGTTTCCCTGCCTCTAAATAACGACACAAACGAGTGCCTCGACACACATGCGCAATAAAGGCGTCTTTTGATTGATTTAAAAACTGACCAAAAAAAAAAAAACTGCTGCTTTGTAGAACATCTGGCAGGATGTTTTCCCAATCAATATAATCTTGACCTCTTCACGTCTTGTCTTTTCTTATACACATACAAAGCCACACAGTAACTCGATATCTGAAGAGGCTTTTGGGACCTGTATTAGGTGAATATTAGTTTTAAAAAACTGAATGGATTTGATGTATTTGTTAAATCATTTCTATCCATGCTATCACAGCTTACATATTCTTTTAATATGTTTATATTAACACAAAGTTCACATGCAAACTATTCCTGTTTAAATACGCTTATATACGTTTTCGTGAGTGCGCATACACACAAATACAAACACTCCCTCACCCACACACCCACACACACACACACACACACATATATATATATATATATATATATATATATATATATATATATATAATAATGATACAATATGGTAATCCATATGGAATTTTTTCCAGGAGTATATAGATCCAAGGAGGATATATGTGTGTGTGTGTGTGTGTGTGTATTAATTAGTGCATATATGCGTACCTACGTTTCTGGCGTGCGACTATAGTTTCGCTGGGTGGTGTTTCCAGTTCGTCAGACACCAGTGAAACTATAGTCGCATGCCAAAACGCGGGTACGCGTATACGTACTAATTAATACAAATCTTTGCTCTGTATAACCGCATTGAGCACCATTATGTTTTACACCTAATGCATAAATTTAACGATTATGTATTTGCTTGGAAGCGTATGCACACCAGCACACGCGTACACGCCTGCTTATATTGTCCGTTTCATTTATTCACTCTACAAATATATATATATATATATATATATATATATATATATATATATATATATATATATATTAATTAGTACATATACGTGTACATACGTTTTGGCGTGCGACTATAGTTTCGCTGGGTGATGTTCCCCAGTTCATCAGGCACGGAGTCTAACCGCATTGAGCACTATTACGTTTAGACCTCATGCTTTAAATTTAATGATTATTTATTTGTTTGCCTGCGTATGCACACCAGCACACGCGTACACGCCTGCTTATATCTGGCCGTTTCATTTATTCACTCTGCAAATACACACGCACACACACACAAAGATATATATATATATATATATATATATATATATATATGTGTGTGTGTGGCCTGACGATTGCATATAGCATGAAACAGACAGTCGCCTCTAAGTGTTGACTTCTATGTTCACTTTTATATTTACACACGCTCTATCTCTGATATTGAGCACTTTATCCCATAAATATAGCACACCTTAAGACTATATTTCTTTATATATATATATATATATATGTGTGTGTGTGTGTGTGTGTGTGTGTGTGTGTGTGTGTGTGTGTGTACATACATATATTGATATGTCCCGGAAAGGGATATATTTGAACGAAGTAGCTAAGTGGTTTTGGCTACAATAACCAAGTAGAATACGGTAGCAGTAATCGACTGGCACGCGTCGTAGTCGCAGGTAAGACGTGTAGATCAATGGCGTAGTCCAATGGGCGTCGTTATAGACTTAGCTCTCAGACTAAGGCTCTGACTCTCCTACACGTCCGTCGGTATTTATGACGGACACCAGCCAATCATATTCCAGTGAGGCGGAACACAGGTGTATGCATATTCCATTATATCATATATATATATATATATATATATATAGAAAAGGTTCATTAAAATGAATCGACAAGATCTGTTTGTTTAAATTTTTATTATATTTTTCCAATTTTCAGATTATGTGTTCAGTATTGACCTTGAAATTGTGGATAGAGTGTCCGAAGTTCATATTTTGTTATCTTTGTTCAAGTACTTTGGTCTATGGCAGTGATTATAAAAAAAGCAATGTCTTTGTAGTAGTTAGAATTTCTTTGGGAAGCTGGCAGTTTGAAATGGTCGTGACGTCATGTATAACGAGAACGAGGCCGCACAAAACAATGCTATTTATTTAATTTTTTTATGCTAATGTATTACATGTGCATATTAATCCTATCATATACACTTCATGATACCATCTCCTGTGGTGAATGATATTTTATTTAATGCCGTATGTTTATTGTGTATAATAATAGCTTCTATGATTTTGAATCTATCCTTGCATTGGGTGCTGAAGAGTATTCTGGTGTTATTCACTAATATTTGTCTTACACTGAGAGATATATTTTGGTCGTTCATGATGTGCTAGTCGATGTGTGCACGGACTGCGCTGAGTTTCGACAGGTGACAGGTCAATCTGTGAGAAAATGTGGAACATATATGCCTGATATAAGTATTTAATGCTGTTTTTATGACAGTGTCGGAGATGCAATCTCTAGGTGGGTGGAGGCATGAGGATTCGCTTTAATCAAACTTATTTGGATGAATACCTGCTGCCTATATATATATATATATATATATATATATATATATTATTATTATTATTATTATTATTATTATGGACTCTCCCGTCGGTTTCGACGTATGAAGATCTGACAGCTTAGTTGATTCATTTATGAAATTTTGTGCCATAAACTTAAGTGGCATTTAAGACCCAAAGGAGGCCCCATATGGAGCAAGAGTGAGGACTGTGAGATGAGATCACTGTTAGATTGGTTGACCTTTTAGTTCTTGCTCTCGCTTGTTGAAGATGATTCAGACAAGCAGATTGAAAACTGCTGAGTCCACTAAAACACGTTGATCACCAAGGGTGTTATGTGGTATATTTACAGCTGACAAGTTGCTTTTCAGCTTGTCTTTGTATCTTAGCCACGGGCGTCCTACATTCCTGTAACCCTGATCTAACTGGCTGTACATTAGGATCTTGGGTATCCTGTCATCAGACATTCTCAAGACATGACCAGTCCACCGTAACTGAGACAGTATGAGAAAAATCTCGATTCCTCCAATATTACACCTGTTAAACAGGTCTACGTTAGATGTCCTATCTTGAAGGTTAACTCCACAGATTGCACGCAGACAGCTTTTATGGAAAGCATCTAGCTGGCGTATATGGTACCTGTATGGAGTCCACGATTCTGAGCCATACAAAAGGATGGCAAGTACAACAGATCTGTAAACCCGAATTTTCGTATCCAGTCGAATACCCTGCTCATTCCACAAGCGATGGCGAAGTTTTTGAAAGCACTGGTAGCCTTAGAAATCCAATGCATGATTTCATTATCTAAAGTTCCACATATATATATATATATATATATATATATATATATATATATATATATATATATTTATATAAAAAATATACATAATACCTTACATTAATTGCACAACTCTGAGTTTCATGCCGAAGCAATTTTCACGTACTGGGATTATTATATTTATTTTTATTTATATTTTGGGTTGACACCGTTTTTTTTTTTATTTTCTGGTTCTCGCGAAATATATTCTTATTGGAGTGGAATATTATTGGAGTCAAAATATTTAAATTAATTTTAGTTTAATTTTGAATTTGAATTTAAGCCCAGATTAACATTTAAGATTGAAGTTTGGAAATAAGAAATAAATTCTAAATTAGAGAGACGCTGGTTTTGAAATCCTAAGTAAACAAAAAAAGGAGCGTTGGAAAATCAAGGGTGGACAACTCTTTTTTTACCAAAACTCAAAAAGAGTAATTTATAATAATATTGCAAACTAAATAAAACTAATGATATCAAGAACAAAGTATGCCGTCATAAAATAAAATAATATAAAATAACACAATATAACTAAAATACTACTACTACTACTAATAATAATAATAATAAAGAAGAAGAAGAAGAAGAAGAGTCCATCTCCAAACATCTGAATATCCGACGTGGAATCTTTCAAGGTGACTCCCTGTCACCACTTCTGTTTTATATGTCCTTAACCACCTTACGCATGAATGAAACAATAATAGCTATGGTTACAAACTAAACAAGAACGTATTCAATCACCTACTCTACATGGATGATCTCAAACTCTTTGCCAAAGACGACAACGAGTTGAAGAATATCCTCAATATTGTAGAATCTTTCAGTGGCGACATAGGCATGGACTTCGGACTAGATAAATGTACAAAAGTAACATTCAAGAGAGGGAGAATTACAGAAACACCCTCAATAGATTCAGACTTTGTCACAAAGATTAAGGAATTCGAATAAGATGGAGTCTATAAGAACCTAGGAATTAGCGTAGGAGATGGTATACAATGTATCCAAATGAAGGAAAAAGTAAGAAAGGAGTACTACAAGCGTCTGCATCTGGTACTATATACCGAGCTGAATTCAAAAAACAAAATATCAGCCATAAACACCTTGGCTGTGCTTGTGGTACAATATACCTTTAACTGGGCCATAGCTGACTTTAAGTAAATTGACGCCAAAACGAGAAAACTTCTCACTTGCTACCGCATGCATCATCCCAAAACTGATGTTGACGTCTGTATGTGCACAGATCCGAAGGAGGCAGAGGATTAGTTCAACTAGAACTGTCCTATATAACTACAACAATTGGCCTTCAAAGATACCTGGAAACTACAGAAGACTGGATGGTGATCAGTGTTAAAGAACATGAAAGTAGTAAGCGTCTTTATTCCGTACTAAAAGAAGCCAACAAGTTCAAAATGGAGTTTCAAATGTGTGCAGAAATACAAGTAAAACACAATACAGCGACTGAAGCTGCAAAGTACTTAAAACAGAAAGCAAAAGCAAAATGCAACCGACCAGATACAGAAACAATGGCAAGATAAACAGCTTCACGGTCAATACCCGTGCCAAACAAGCTGATATAGACAAACCCCTTACCCATCAGTGGCTACGTAGTGCGGGCTTAAAAGCTGAAACCAAAGGTTTTATCCTTGCAGCACAGGACCAATGCTTGCTAACTAGAAATTATCAAGCACACATACTAAAAGTATTGTTTGCGTAAAATGCATATTCTGTGACAAATATCCAGAAACAATTGACCATCTTGTATCAGGTTGCACGGTATTAGCACCAACTGAATATAAAACCCGTCATGACAGAGTGGGTCAATATCTGCACTGGAAAATCTGCAAATTCTACTGGAAGGAAACTGAAAGTAATTGGTATGAACCCCACCCAGACCCGCTTACGGAGATAGGACGCGTTACAATTCTATGGGACTACACAATACACACTGGCTGAACAATCAAATCTAACAGCCCAGACATTGTTATTAGAGACCGCAAACAAAAAAAAAATGCCTCCTTATTGATATGGCAGTCCCTGCAGACTGCAAAGTATCTTTGAAGATCTCAAAAAGCTATAAAAATACAAGCAACTTGAAATCGAAATCTCAAAAATGTGGCACATGAGAACATAAAAATCCCTGCTGTAGTTGGAGTCCTCGGATTGGTTAGAAAAGATTCCAGTAGATACATTGAAGAGATTCCTGAAAGCCAATGCCTCAAAGAAATACAAAAAATTGTTTTCACAAGTACCGCCCACACTTTACGAAGGAATTTATCTATGTAAAATATGTGTGTGTGTGTGTGTGTGTGTGTGTGTGTGTGTGTGTGTGTGTGTGTGTGTGTGTGTGTGTGTGTGTGTGTGTGTTTAATTGGTCAGTGGAAAATGTCATGATGCCATTTCTAACCTTAGGTGTCTGGGCGGGACCCGGAAAGAAATGTGTACACACCAGAAATCAAAGGAAATAAAATAATAATAATAATAATAATAATAATAATCAATGAAACGAAAATGATTTAAAATAAAATAAGAAAAATAAGTAAAATGAAATAAGAGCCTTATATAAGAACATATAAATATGTAAATAAACACGTTAAAATGTTTAAATGAATTGTGGATGTTTTTGAATTTGAAGTTCAGCCCAGATCAAAATTTAAGATTGAAAATAAGACTGGAAATAAGCAATATAAATTCTAATTTAGAGAGACTCTGTTTTAAAAGCTAGAAGTGATCTTATAAAATCAAGGAAGATAACTCTATTTTTCCGGGAATCAATACAGTAATTAATGATATTATTAATTATTAATCCTAATAAAACTAAAATTAGTGATATCAGTAATAATTAATGTCATGATAATGATAAAATAAAATCAAAATATTATAATATTATAATTATATATATCAGCTCATCTTATAAGTTCTGTCCGAATTTTGAATAAAAAAAACAAGTGAGCAAATGTTACATTTAATTACAGATTCAATCAACAATGTATTTTCCCTGATTATCTATGACTTTCTTCCATCTATTAACAAGCTTACTAATTCCATTACTGTAAAATTCTTTTGGCTTTGATTCGAAGAACTCACAAATGTCAGTTTTAACCTCTTCCTGTGTTACAAAAGCTGTTTCTTCCAAATAATTCTGTAAGCTACGAAACAAATGGTAGTCTGAAGGAGCAAGATCGGAAGAATAAGGTGAATGAGGAATTTTCTTGTTCTTCGATTTTTTGTCACGTGATTTTTGCTGTGTGGGGTCGCGCATTGTCCTGATGAAACATCACCCCTTTTCGATGCACTAGAGCAGGTCTTTTTTCCTCAAAGCTTGGTTCAAACGCTCTAATTGCTGACAGGTGGTAAGAATTCAAAGTGGATTATTCCTTGGCGATCCTACCAGATTGAAACCTTTTGCCCATGAAGTTCCCTTCTCAGCTGTGGCTGGGGTCCTTCCCCTTTACCAAGCCACTGTCTACGACGCTTAACATTTCGATAAAAGATCCATTTTTCGTCGCCAGTCACAAGTCTATCCAAAAAAGGTGAAACAAGTTGGCGAGAATGGAGTGAAGACCAGATGTCAACTCGGGATTTGAGGTTGTTTTCAAACAATTCATGACGCACCCATTTTCCAAGTTTAGAAACTTTTCCAAGTTGTTGAAAATGACGATGAACAGTTGTATGGTAGTCTGAAGGAGCAAGATCGGAAGAATAAAGTGGACGAGGAATTTTCTCCCAACCAGGTTCTTCGATCTTTTGTGACGTGATTCTTGCTGTGTGGGGTCGCGCATTGTCCTGATGAAAAATCACCTCTTTTCGATTCACTAGAGCAGGTCTTTTTTCCTCAAAGTTTGGTTAAAACGCTCTAATTGCTGACAGGATATTTGAGCATTAATTGTTGCATCAGGTGGTAAAAATTCAAAGTGGATTATTCCCATTTTCCAAGTTTAGAAACTTTTCCAAGTTGTTGAAAATGACGATGAACAGTTGTATGGTTTGAACTGAGAACCACTGCCAATTCCTCAACTGATAAAGCAGGATTTTCTTCAAGGGCTGCTTCAAGAAGCTTTTCATCAAACTCAACTCGACGTCCGGTTTGATCTTCATCTCCAAGGGTGAAATCTCCACCTCTGAATTTTGCAAACCATCTTCTGCAAGTTCTTTCATTCACACATTCCTCTCCACAAACTGAGTGAATGTTTCTAGCTGCTTCGGCTGTTGAGTTTCCTTTCTTGAACTCATAAAGCATTATGTGCCTCAAATGATTCTTGGGTACTTCCATGTTAGCAGGATTTTAATCAAACAAAATTTAATTTTATTGTTCTCTAAAATAAAATTTGATCAGTTTAAATGCATCTAAACAAAAATAATGTTCAGCTCCATTAGACATTATAAAATACCCTTTAAATTTCATTCATTTTAACAAAAAGTTAAAATTCGGACAGAACTTATGGGATGACCTGATATGAATATAATTATAATATATCGCACAGATAAAGCTGGTGTTAATAAAATAGTGGTCAATTTAATATACTAAAAATAAATATACATTTTGTTCCACGCCGTTTGGTAAAGCTCTAAGTCTCATACAAGTGGCAATCGTTTTTCAATCCGCGCCTGACACTTGCTACGTGCATGAATTTCAGAGTTGTACCAAACGGTGAAATTTATTATTATTATAAATTTTAGCTCTGTTATTTTACATCGAGCACTGTGTTATTACCGCCAACACACACTGTGATATATATATATATATATATATATATATATATATATATATAGAAAGAAAGAGAGAGATTCTATACAGTGCATCTGGCACAGCAGAAACTTTTCAAGCGATCTTTATAGCACTTGTATCATGATTGAAGCTTTTGTAAACTTTTCTCAATCGGCTGGGGTCACTATTTTGGAACAATAACCCTACAAAAGGCCAGCCTGAATTAAAGAAAAATCAGCGTGTTTCCTTTTGTTGCGGTGGCATTATGCCAGTCTGGACAGCGTCTGGTCCCTTTGAGAAGTTGCGAGTCTCAACAAAAGGCCAATTTGACTGACGGATTAACACAATTCCCAAAGGTAACTCAAGAGTCCCAGTGGTTCAGCGTTTGTGTCAGCGGGAGAAAATCAAGTTTTGAATTAGAACGGCATTCACAGACTGCCAGTGATGAGAGCCTTTTCAGAGAAAATGATCTATAGGGTGCAGCTTGGACAAAGAAAGAAAGAAAGAAAGAAAGAAAGAAAGAAAGAAAGAAAGAAAGAAAGAAAGGGTGTTGTTTTAGGAAATGATAGAAAGTAAAAGTATCCAAATAAGAAAAAGAGAAAGGTACGCAATCAGATAAGAAAGAAACAAACAAACAAAAAAACAAACCAACAAATAATATATTATTAGAAATGGAACATGTACAAGAAAGAAAGAAAGAAAGAATGGATGGATGAAAGAAAGAAAAAGACATGAACAAAACATAAATAAATATTGAGGAAGAAGAATTGGTAAAAAAAAAAAAAGAACTGAACCTGATATTAAAAAGTGCAAAGGTAAAATTGGAAAAAGCAAAAAAAAAAAAGGCAAGAAATCTGGGAAGAAAAATAACAGGAAAATCTTTTTAAATCTATGCGTGGGCGTTCTTAAAACAGTCACGCACATTAAAGATTTCTAAATTAACAGTTCAGTATTGGATATTTGTTTATACACACACACACACACACACACACACACACACATATATATATATATATATATATATATATATATATATATATAAACGCCATCGTCAGGCAGCCTAGCCTGAAACAGCCTGTCGCCTCTGAATGTTCACTTTTATATTTATATTTACATATGCTCTATCTCTGATACTGAGTACTTTATCCCGTAAATATAGCACACCTTAAAACTATATTACTTCATATATATATATAGAGAGAGAGAGAGAGAAAGAGAGAGAGAGAGAGAGAGAAGTGTTCAAGATGGATAGATAGATATGAACAGAATGAGATAGATACTAATATTTAAACAGATTAAGATTCATATATATATATATATATATATATATAATTATTTATGTAAAAATATGATTCCAATGCTACATAAGAGTTCTCATGTTTCAAAATAAGAGCCGAAAACTTCAATATAATTATTTGAATTAAATTGAATTAAAGTACTAAGCTCTGTTCCATCTTCAAGCGAAATTTTTTTTATATATTTGTACACACACACACACACACACACACACACACACATATATATATATATATATATATATATATATATATATATATATCAGTCAATTATGTGGCATGCGTGATACACTTTCGATACATAACTTACGAGGCATATTTTTTCCTGCAGTAGGCTGCCATTTCTTTCTGTGGTAGACCTGTTGCCATCCAAGGCTATAGAACCTGGTCTGTCCTGCTATTTACCCATAGCTGTTTTGATTGTTCATTCCAGCTCATGTAACAGCGTTTGCCCTTACGAGGGGTGGTTAATATTTTTGAACCTTTTAAAACCTTTTTTCTACAATCTCTATTCAACATCATCACTTGATAAGATACCAGAGGGTTTGAAACAAAATGACTATTTTTGTGGTGATTTTATAACATATTTATGCTATAGTTTTTAAATAAATAATTATATTCGCTCTACTATGTATTGAGCACTCTTTTAAGAATAGTAATTATTGGTTATTGGAATTTATTCCGTATAAACCAATCATATAATTGGACATATATATATATATATATATATATATATATATATATATATATATATATATATATATATATATATATATATATATGTGTGTGTGTGTGTTGTGTGTGTGTGTGTGTGTGTGTGTCTTTGATGAGTTCAGTACTTGAGTTGTTTACTTCCGAATGGTGGCACTCTGCATCCGAGCCGATTTTCAAGGGAAAGAGGCTTACCCCATCTGAACGATCGGTGTAACCAGAATTTTGTGCCACCCCCCTCCATTACCCCTGTTTGTAATTGTGCTGTTCTAATTTACTCTTGTATTCATATGAGAGCGGAGGATGTATAATAGTATACGCATATTTGCGCATCCATGTGTCGTTGCCTTAAAAAAATTTTAAATAATACCAATTTTTACCTACCATAATCTTACACAAACCCCTTCATGCGTATATACGTGTGTGCGAGAAAACATTATTCAGTGCACGAAATAGAATAACAGTCTGCGCGTTGACAGCGCAACGAACACAAAAAATATTCACTACACAATCCAACATTGAATACAGCGACACATGGATGAGCATATATCCAACTAACTACGTTAGCTCTATCACTGATATTGAGCGCTTTCCAATAAGTACCGCGCATATGTAATATGTATTATATAAATAATATATATAAAAAATTGCATATATATATATATATATATATATATAAATTTATATACATACACATTTTACACACACACACGCATATATATATATATATATATATATATATATTCGCGCCCGCGCGTGTGTGTTAATAGGCCGGTAAATGAAAACCGATGATAAAAAGACAACAAAATGATAAAAAAATATTGTCAATAAGACTGATGATCACATATGAAAGGATTAAAGGGGAATTTTCCGCGGAGATCCCTCCACAAACCCTCCACAAAACCTCCACAACCCTAACTGTGGCAAACTACTATGCCAAAACTATCAAATTTCTTACAGTAATACAACACATGGGCAAAACGACCAAAAGAAAACAATAAGAAAATTCCCCGGAAGCGTGACACCCACTTCATTGTTTATTTCTCATCTCGTTGATAAAGGACACAGGCGTGTCCAAAAATTCCCACTTTAAAAACTTTCTCTGCGTGCTTCGCTTTAGTCAAAAGTCTACCAATATAAAATAAATAACATCAGTCTTATTCACAATATTTTTTATCATTTTGTTGGTATTTTTATTCCTTACATATTATAAGTTATTTCGTTATTGTTCTGTTCAGTATCTTCTGGATTTTAAATCAGTCCACCGAAACTAGAGACTGTTTTTTATGTATATACATGTACATACGTATAGATACATACACAGCCACCCATGCATATATATATATATATTAGAGTATTTTTATGTATACTTGTGCAAACATATGCATATAAAAATGTCCACTCATATATACCTGTGCAAACCTGCACAGACACACACAGACGCATGCGTGCATTTACACATATTTGAACGTTTTTCATGTACACTTGCACACATATATACGTGCATACCAAATTCAAAGCCTACAAAATCCAACGAAAAAATACAAATACGCACAAATAATAATAATAATAATAATAATAGTAATCCCGACAACTATAACAAAATTGGAAACATAATCTTACCTACCAACTCCATAAGAGACACCATCCCAAAAAAACGTGTCCAGCATTGATAAAAAATTCACCAAAAAACGTGTCCAACATTGATATAAAATTCAACAAAAACAATAACAGATATAGTTAACATCAAACGAGATACCAACAACAACAACAGAACAGTGGCTGGAATACAAAATATACTTCACCAAATGCCCAATAATGTACATCGGTGAAACATCCAGAAACCTCAAAATAAGATTATAGTATCACCGCAGAGATAGTCTGCATAAAAACAATATAAACGCACTGGTGTGCACGTTTTTATATAAGGGGGCACTTTATTTATATATATATATATGTGCGTATGTACAATCGGCAAATGACGAGGACAACCAAAAAGGTTATCATATGTCCATGTGTGTATATATGTGCGTGTGCGCGCAGGTATATATGAGTTGGTATGTATATATGTATATGTGTGTAAAAGGGTAGCTAAAAAAGCATATGTGTATGCCAGAGTAGATGGGTGTGTATGAATATATACATTTATTTTTATTAAACGCAGAGGGTGAATTTTCGTTTAATAAGATTTCTCGAATGTTCAAGCCGGTAGACAAAATAAATAAACAGAGCATCAACTCAAATATTAGTATCCACTAAAAATAACGTTTAAAGTAATAAAATATGTAGAATTAATAAATAAAAATCCAGTATTCTTTTTTAGACATTGTTTTGGTTTGGTTTCAGATACGAAACTGAGCAATTATGAACTTTCAGCGATCTAAACGAGGAAAAGTTGGCTTAAAAGGCAAAAATAGAACCTCCTTTCATTATGATGCTCTTCGTGGCCGAGTTGGTTAAAGTAGGTCGGTTCGAACAACGGTTTCTCCGGGTAATTTGAAGTGTAAGCCCCGCGCTCAGTTTCTAAATAAAAAAAAATTCCCGAACAGTTACATTAGGTGTAAATTTACAGGCTTAATTCGAAAATAACAAAGAAAATTTTGCCTAAATCTATCGTTTTGAAGTTATCGACAATAAAATTTGGGACTCGTTCGCGTCGCGTCTACAGCCCGGCAGCCATTACTGACGTTGTTTTGATACGTTTGCCTCGACTAATTATGCGCCGAAGCTTCACTCGTCTTGATTAATGCGCACGCAATGCGCAAATTTTGCGCGACATTTAAAAAGAGTGTGATTATTATTTATTTTATTATTTAATTTGTTTTATTATTTATTTTATTATCATTTAACCAAGATTCATTATTATTACAGCTTAAGTATAAAAAGCTTTACTTATAAAAAAACAAAAAAAAAGATTCACTATAAAAAAAAATAACACTTGTCATTCCTTTTCTAAACAAACAAATTTACCAAAAACATTCAATACAAGCTACACTTTCAAAGTGTCTAAAGACTTCTTTTGGTTTTACGCAATAATTGAGACGGGTAAGATCAGTAAAAACGCAGTTAACTAAGTAAGCTTCTGTGCATGACTACTCGAGGCAAACGTATGAAAACAACGTCATTAATGGCGGAAGAATCCGACGTGAATGGACGCGAATGTGTCCTAAATTTTATTGCCGATAACCCCAAAACGGTAGATTTTAGCAAAATTTCATTTTCATTTTAGAATTAATCATGTAAATTTATACCTAAATGTAACTATTCGGGAAATTTTAGAAAATCTTGGAAAATCCCAAGACTCGCAGTTTCCCACTCGTGGAATATTTCCTCGCCTGGGACATAGATGAATAAGGCTTGTTTGGATCTGGAGTCCTAAACATGGCTTCTCCAGACACAGAGGTGTCTCCATATTTTTTTTTCCATATTATTTTTAGAGCCTCCCTTTTCGTTTTTCCTTACCCTCTGCTTTGAGTATGTCTATTTATTAAAAAAAAAAAAAAAAAATTCTATCATTTTGTTGGTTTTTCTCTGAACTGCTACAGTTAGTTTTGATTTTTTTAATGTCGTTGATAGGGCAGGTATACCAAGCCTGGTGAATATAATCAAGGCTTGTTTTTTCTATGTTCAGATAATTTATATTCAAAATTTAAGCAGAACGCATATTTTCGTACAAATAATTCTAACAACACGGTCAAATGAACTGTAGTAACTTTATTTAGCATTGAGTTAATTCAGTCACCGCAAATAAGAATGGATTTTGTGGTTTAAAAAAAGGAGAGTTCTGATCATGGGAGATAACTTTTATCAGTTACTACTACAGCGTCGCCACTAACTTTTACAAAAGCTACTAGCATACACAAACACGCATAGGCACAAACGCAAACTATGAAGACCTTGTAGTTTTCAGACCACAGTTTTAACCACAGAGCTCTTGCTATTGTGGAGAGTCTTCATTTTTTTTTTCCTTTCCTTTCATTTCTTTCTTTTTTCTTTTTTTTTTTTTGTACTTATTAAATATGGCACCCATAATCCGTCAGATATGAAATCAAACAATGAATCACTGAAAACAAAAGACAATGTACGACGTCTCATTTCATTGGTCGAGCAAAATAATGGATATTCTTATGGATGCTATGAAAAACCAGAGACGTGAAGAGACGGGAAACGTTTTCTTTAGACAGGAATTTAATCAGCGCATAAGAAATAATGAGAGATAAAGAGAATGTGATGGAAGCCAGGTGATCCGACCATAAACGAAAAAAGCTGGGTTAGCATTGCCATTAACAATGCTTTCTTTCCATTCTATTATTCTATTATTCTTCCGATTTTGTTATTCTCTGTGTTGTAATTTCATTCTGTTAATCCGCTATTCTGCTTTCAAACTGAAGGAAATAAAACGAACAGGAACAAAAATAATGACAGCCCACGAATTCGAAATCGCGGCAATGGGTCATTAATGCTGTTTCTCTTGTTGGAGCTGCAGACACTGAAATATTTACTCGTGGACGCCTACCAGAGAGCAGTCTGTAGACACTTTTAAATATGAGATCGGTCTTCACCAAGCGCCCCACATTTATCATCATGTGCCAGTTTATACTAAGCTTCCTAAACATACAAAGCGCACTTGCCAGAGAACAGCAGGCCGAGAGCTTATCACACAAAACATTTTTAGCATAATCATTTGGGTCTTCCTGTCTTAAATTTTTTTTTTAATCTATACTTATTGTGCATAGAGCGCCAAATATTATGAGTCTTACCTTCATATTCCACAACTTCAGCTCCCAAGCAAGCTCGGAATATTTTTTTCTTTCTGGGCTTTCTTTCTTCTTTAATATTCTGACCAACTGGCACAATCTTATATATATACTTTACTTTTTTATGTGTCCTTTATCAACTCAAGTGATCTCTCGGCAATTCCTCAGTAAGGATCCCAGCTCTGCGTCAAGAGGCTTAACCAACGACAGGATTATATTTACTCGCTTTATTGTCTGTGTGGTGGACATATTATCTGGATGCCCCGTCATATTTCCAGCACTCTTCTCAATATTTAATTAAAAAGCTTACGTTTGTCAGGTAGAAGGTCGCAAAGTTGATGGGTACACAGTGAAGATCAAAGCCACTAAACTATTTGGTTTGTAAACCGTTTTTGTTAACTATACCATTAAGGGGAAGTTAGGTACGAAATTAGAACAATGAGAATGAGGAAGAAACACATGTACAGCGCGAGCCAATTTCATTTTCGTCGGTTTCTTAAATTAATGATATTATTAATATGGTACATAAGTTTTATAGGAAAAAATCACAATAAATTATGAGAAAGACAGGTAAATTTCTGTATTGCAGTAGAATCAAAATGGTAGAGGAATGTCTGGTTTGCAAGAGATTCAAAATGACAGAGAAAAATCTGGTTTAAAGGAGAGTCAAAACGAAAGAAAAAGGCGTGGTTTACAGATGTGTCAAAAACAAACAGAACATTCTTGTACACAGAATAGACGAAACAGCAGAGAAAGTACTGCTTTACAGCAGAATCCCAAAGATAGTGAAAATTCTGGTTCGAAGGAAAGTCAAAAAGAAAGACGTCTGGTTTACAGAAGAGACAAAAAGGTAGAGAAAGGTCTGATTTAGAGGAGAGTCAGAAAAGTAGAAAATAATCTGGTATACAGGATATTCCATAAAGGTTTCAAAAAGAAATCAAGCAGATAGAGAAATATCTGGTTTACAGGAGAGACAAAAAGGTACAGAAAGATCTTGTTTTCAGAAAAGTCAAAAAGACAGAGAAATTTTTGATTTGCAAGAGATTCGAAAAATATAGAAAGATCTTGTTTACTGGAGAGTAAAAAGGTAGAGAAAATTCTGGTTTACAGGTAAGTTAAAAAGTTAAAGATTTGGTTTATAGATTAGTTAAAAAAGTAGAGAAAAGCCTGGTTTAAAAAAGTTAAAAAGATAGAGAAAATTCTGTCTTACAAGAGAATCAAAAAATTAGTAAAACACCTGCTTTACAGAAAAGCCAAAAAGGTAGACAAATGTATGTTTTACAGAAAAGTCCATAAGGTAACGAAATGTCTTGTTTACAGATGTCAAAATGTAGAGAAAATCGTTTTCAGGAGACTCAAAAAACTAGAGAAAGATCTAATTTACAGGAGAGTCAAAAAAGTAGAGACAAGTCTGGTTTACTGGAGATTCGAAAATGTAGAGAAATGTATATTTTAGAGGAATGCCAAAAAGATAGGTAATGTTCTCGTTTAAAGAAGAGACAATAATAAAGAGAAAGTTTTGGTTTTTAAGAAGATTTACAAAGATAGAGAAGTTTTGCAGAAGAGTCAAAAAGTTAGAGTAAGGTTTGGTTTACAGGAAAAGTCAAAAATTTAGAGAAATGGCTGGGTTACAGAATAATCAAAAACGTAGAGAAAGATTTGGATTATCGGAGAGACAAAAAGGCAAAGAAAGGTCTGATTTACAGGAGATTGAAAAACGTAGAAAAAGATTCGGATTATCGGAGAGACAAAAAGGCAAAGAAAGGTCTGATTTACAGGAGATTAAAAACGTAGAAAAAGATTTGGATTATCGGAGAAACAAAAAGGCAAAGAAAGGTCTGATTTACAGGAGATTGAAAAACGTAGAAAAAGATTTGGATTATCGGAGAGACAAAAAGGCAACGAAAGGTCGGGTTTAGGCGAGAGTCAGAAAGGTAGAAAAAGGTCTGCTATACAGGAGAGTCAAATAGATAAAGAAAGGTCTGTCTAAAAAAAAGAATCAGATAAAGAAATGTCTGTTTTACAACAGATTCAAAAAGCCAGAGAAAGGTATGGCTTGCAAGAGGGGTTAAAAAGCTAGAAAAAAGGTCTGGTTTATGAGAGAGTCAAAAAATGTAAACCAATTTCCGGTTCAGATGAGAGTCAAAAAAATAAAATCGAATAAAATAGGTTGACATTAGCACCCACTCAGAAGCTGGTTGGAGTTTTCCCTTTTAAAGGAAATGCCTTCATCGTATTCTAAGTACCAACGACTGAACAGCAAATTGGTATGATAGATGTGGTTACTAATATCTCGCTACAATAGGTACCCACATCATTTTTCCTTATATACTAGTCCGCTTGAATGTCACTTTAGTCTGATTCACCACGACTTCACCTGAAGTCTTTAACAATTTCTTAGTGTCTTAATTTACGTCTTGTGGATGCAGTCGGTTTTTGATTCCAGTATTATATTTGTCTTGTCTTAATAATGAACGTTCAAAACTATGTAATCGATCCTGACCAGACACCACGACTTCAGTCACTTTCTTGCTGACATGACCTGACTTCCCTCTCTTTTCTATAAATATTTTCATGGCAACTGCACTGACGAGCCTTTTTTTTCTTCTCTTATTGCCTCTACTGCATGAATTTAAACGTGCTACTAAGTTGGTCCTTTTGCTGTTAAAATAGCTAAGCGCGACTTCCACTTCTACTCTAACAGTTTCTTTTCTCGTACTTCTCATCTGTGGAACTCCTTTCCGATTTCTTGCTTCCCTGATAACTACAATTTTACAAATTTAAAGGCAACGTACCATCCTCTGTTTGCTTGAAATCTGTTCTTTTTTTTTGTCATTTCTTCAGTCTTCCCTATTCTCAGTCTACTCATTCTTTTTACTTTCACTCCCTGGAACCCTAACCCTGCATTCTAATGGAATTACCACATTGCTCGGGGTGAAATGATTTAAAAAAAAACTTAACGAAAGATATCATGAACAGAGCATGCGAGAAATGATGAAAATGTTAGGACAGTATGATAACAAATAAACTTTAGCTCACAATTAAAAAAAAAAGGATACGACGGCTTAGTGAATTTAACACACACAGGATACGTTAGAAGTAGAGAAAAGAAACGAACATTTGAGCAAATTGCGAAAAGAATAAGTACAATCAATATAAAGATAAGTAAAAAAAAGGAGAAAGTACTGCTGGGAACAAAAACAGACATGAAGCTGTGGAGGACAATGATTATTCATGGCTTGAATGAATACGAAACACGGAGAGAAATAGTTGAAAAACCAATATGCTAGGTTAGATCCACAATTACTGTGCAACTATACTAACGTTATTAGTGATTATTCCAAACAATGAATATTAGGAGAATCGTTAATAGAGGTTGTTCCAAAAGTCACCTAAGTACTAGATGTTTCAAAAGTCACCTAGGTACTGGGTGTTCTAAAGGTTACCTAGGTATAGTATGCTCTAAAAGTCGCC
This sequence comes from Acanthosepion pharaonis, assembly GCA_903632075.3. Taxonomy (NCBI): domain Eukaryota; kingdom Metazoa; phylum Mollusca; class Cephalopoda; order Sepiida; family Sepiidae; genus Acanthosepion; species Acanthosepion pharaonis. The sequence continues at coordinate 3,043,414 of CAHIKZ030004545.1, forward strand.
TACATACAGGTTGTTCCAAAATTCAACTAGGTACTAGATGTTTCAAAAGTTACTTATATACATGTTGCTCCAAATGTCACCTAGCTACTACGTATTCCAAAAGTCACCTTAACTACTAGGTGTTCCAATGATTACCTACGTACAGTGTGCTCTAAAAGTAATCTACGTACAGTTGTTCCAAATGTCAACTAGTTACTAGATGTTTCAAAAGTCATCTACGTAATGGTTGTACCAAAGGTTACCTAGGTATTGAGTTTTCCAAAAGTCACCTATGTACAGTGTGCTCCAAAAGTCACTGACGTATACCATGTTCCAAAGTCACCTAGGTACTGGGTATTCCAAAAGTCACCTGCGTACAGTGTTCTTCAAAAGTCACGTACATATAGTGTGTTCCAAAGTCACCTAGGTACTGGTTGTTGCAACAGTCACCTAGGTACTGGGTGTTCCAAAATTCATCTATGTACAGGCTGTTCCAAAAGTCGCCTAGGGACTGGATGTTTCAAAAGTCACCTAGCTACTGGGTGATCCAAAATTACCTACGTACAGTGTCCTCCAAAAGTCACCTACGTACAGATTGCTACAAAAGTCACCTACGTATAGGTTTTTCAAAATGTCACTTAGGTACTGGATATTCCAAAAGTCACCTGGGTAGTTGGTGTTCCAAAAGTCACCTGGGCAGTGGGTGCTCCAAAAGTCACCTAGGTACTGGGTGTTCCATAGTTCACCAAGGTAATGTATTCCAAATGTCACCTCGCTACATAGTATTCCAAAAGTCACCTAGGTACAGGGTGTCCCTTAAGTCATCTAGAATGGGGTGTCCTAAAGGTTAGCTAGTTAGTTTTCATAAATTTATTTCATTTTTTTTTCCAGAATTTAGATTAACATATTGAAATTACCTATTTTCTTATCTTATGTTTTAATATCCAATCTAAGTTCTGAAAAAAAAATAAAATAAATTTATTTGTGGAGAGAGAGTTAATTGTTCTTTTTATTTATTAATCAAACAGAATTCTTCTAGTTCCACATGCCATGCCTCTTCCAGATCTCTCAGTTATCTCCCTTTAACGCAACTCTCCATATTTTTTTTTCACCACTGAAGTAGACAGGTATTGAACTTACAACTCTTTGAGTCAAGTCACTGTATCCAACCAACGCTTTTATCCACTGGGCCATGTGCCAACAAGGAGAGATGACTGGGACATGCGGAAGAGGTATGGCACGTGGAACTAGCACAATCTATCCCGGTGGACGAAATAAAGGGTTCTGTTCGAAATTCCAATCACCTAAAAAACGCTGGAGCGTACAACAGCAGAAACGTCGTGAGTATGGCAATAAAGATGAGGATACAGTCCTAAAAATGCAAATAATTAGTTGTTTTTTTTTTTAAGTGGCTCAAAAATCGCCAGGCAAAATAGAGGTTTCTCTTAAGTCCTATACTTTCCAGCCAACTTTAACATTCAAAAATTTCGATACAGTGTCAATCGCTATCTCCTGATTACACTTTTCTCTTTCCGCTCATTATTAATGTTTTTTATCCTAATTTTTCCACATCCAGTAACTCCTTGCGGCTTAGTGGCTTTACTGTTT
>CAHIKZ030004545.1:3050000-3092500 GCA_903632075.3 Acanthosepion pharaonis
GACCGTTGCATTCATATGGAGACTGCACTCCATATGAATGAGCATCTCTTTAAATATCAGTCAATAAGCAGCAGACTCATTCGGTGATAAGGTCCTTTATTATTGCAGCAACATAAATTTCACCTTCCATACAGCACGAGTTGTACGGGAGTGGCTTCAATCGTATTGAGCACTTAAAAAAGAATTTGTAACTGACACATTTGTCGCGGGTTATTGTTAGATCGTACATGATGGTAATATTAGGCGTTTCCCTATAAGGAAACATTTGGTATTCATTGACCGAGCAGCCAGTACTGCTTTCAAATGAGATTTAGAAAAAATCTTTCACTTAAAACAACTTTTCAGAAAAACAATTTTCTCAAGTCCAGTAACTGTTATCGCTCTTTTCCAGTAATGACGGCGGTTTCCTTCCTAGCCTTTTATTTGAAATAATGTGGAATGTCAACATCTTGATTGTGTCATTGTTCTCTCTTCAACTTACATGTCGTATCCATTTTAGTTGTTGACGCTGTTGTAGGTCCTCAAAGTGGTGTAGTTTCTGTTATTTGGTACAGTTCTTTGGCGCCAGTTTGTGAATCTTTAACGCCAGTTCACAATGTTCAAAGAGGGATGATCTTTGCCAAAGCCCTCAGGTTTCACTCTCTTAAAGCCTTTTTTCACCATTGATCTAAGGAAACGGTGGTAAACAACTGACAGTTTAGATATTTCTGAACGGGTTTGGCGCCATTCATGGCATCCATAGGAAAGTTTCGATCTGACGAGGCTCTTTAAGAAGATGAATCGAGTCATCTGGTTGGTGTTTTGATTTTGTAGCAGTTTGCGGTGTTGGATGAAACTACACCTAGCGCAGCCTATTCTATGTTCAGTTTCCTTTTCTCTAATAAATAATTTGTTATAACTGATGCATACTGCGAGGTATTTGAAGTGTTTAGTATCTACTAACTCCATATCCTGATTTTTATGACTGATTCATAGTAAGTGCCATTACTAAATTTATTCTAATTTGAGATCATAGTTTCTGATTTAGAAAGGCTTTAGATTGAATACAACAAATATGACGTACAGGGGGTGGGGGCAACCGAGGATCCTCTTTTTACGACGTATCGCCTTATATATATATATATATATATATATATATATATATATATATATATATGTGTGTGTAAGCAAATATATGGATATAGATCCGACAGTATGAAGAAAAATATACTGAAAAAACAAACAAAAAATCCTAATATGCGATTATGTTGTTTTAATATTTAATGTCAACGTCGGACGTTTCGGTCTAATAGACTATCTTCAGGACATATTCATAAAACATAATTAACATAGACCATATACAATTCAACATGAAAAAGACGATGGACATAAAAGCAATACCAATCCAAAAAGATAACTGAAATCTTTTATAAGATCATCGTTTCGTTTAAATATGAGCATATTAGGATTTTTGTTTGTTTTTTCAGTATATTTTTCTTCATATATATATATATATATATATATATATAGAGAGAGAGAGAGAGACAGACAGACAGACAGACAGACACTGGGTTGTAGATTAATATGCTTTCGTTTTTATTATTATTATTTCATTTAGATTCCTCGGCTAGTTTCGGCCAACATGGTCATCATCAGTAGAAGAAATATTTTGACTTGCTGGTAGCAGTGAACAACATAAATGAATATCTTGATGGAGAAAATGAACTTTTGTCTGTAGCTTTCATTTGTTTTTTTATTTTTTTTATCTTTTTAACATGAATCTTTTAACATTCCTTGTGTTGGTCAAACAGTCTCTTTTAAGTTGTTATTTGAGATAAGAGCTGGATGGAACCATGCTGCTCTGAACTCCCTTGGTCAGTTTGACAGTTTTATTGGTTTCTGGAGAGGGGGTGTGTCTCTGTTAAGTGTGTTGTGTGTGTGTGTGTGTGTGTGTGTGTGTGTGTGTGTGCGTGTGTGTGTGTGTGTGTGTGTGTGTTATTTGGTTATTTGGAGTGAGTGAGTATGATATGTGTAAGAGTGTATATTGCTGTGTGTGTGTGTTATTATTTGGCTCATTAGGGAGTGAGTGAATATGATGTGTGTAAGTGTGTATGTTCGTGTCGGTGTGTGTATAAGTGTGAGGCCTCAACACCTTCGTAAGCATGTCTGTTTGTGTGGGGGAGAAATGTGTGTAGGTTTTGATTTGTAGGGTTATATATTAATACTATCTATATTGTTAAATTTATGGTTTAGCCCGTGTGGATAGTGTGTTTTTAGACGTTGGGTGCGATGGATAAATTGTTGTCTAAATTACGCAAAAATGGAAATAACAATGAAATCTCATTTTAACAGATATATTTACCAAAAGTACATAAAAATATCTTGAAATACTAAAGTGTAAATGTATTCAATAAAATCGCCATTGTTTTCAACTCTTCTGGGCGATTTCCTTGTTTAAGTTGATGGATGCTGCTATAATCCTTGCTTCAATTCATCTTTGTTGTTACAAGGAGTTTTGTTGGTCTCTCGCCCAACTGCGCCTCACACAGGATAAAAAAAGGGGTTGCAGTGTGGGGAGTTAGATGGCCAGTTGTAAGTCGCAGAAATTTACTGACAGCCATGATCCAGGGTTCCCCTGCTTGTGTGACATGGTGCAGAGTCATGTTGCCAGACATAGGATCTTCCAGCAGCCATTCTCTTGACACAGGCACTTGATGTAGGCCTCCGTGTTGAGTCTGTCCCTCACCAAAATTCTCAGGAATTCTTTTATTAATACATATATTTACCAAAATTACACACAAATATCTTGAAATATTAAAGAGTAAATTTATTCAATAAAATCGTCATTGGCTTCAACCACGGCCTCCAGGCGACTTCGTAATCTCTTGCATCTCTCATGAACGGTCTCCTTGTTTAAGTTGGTTAATGCTGCAATAATCTTTGCCTTCAGTTAATCTGCTACAAGGACTTTTGTTAGTCTCTCGTACAACTGCGACCCACACATAATATTTAAGGGAGTTGCAGCCTAGGTAGTTAGGTGGCTAGATATAAGTTGTGATGTGGTCGCAGAATTTGTCTGACAGCCACGACTTGGTTCTCCTGCTTGTGTGGCATGGTTCAGAGTCCTGTTGCTAGACATAGAGTCTCCCAGCAGCACTAACTTCTCAACGTTCATGATGTAGGCCTCCGTGTTAAGTCTGAGGCCGTGTGAGGAGATGAATGTAGGCATAATGACGCCATCATTAGTGATTACTACAAACATCATTGTAATCACAATTAGACTCACCCAACTCTTTGCGAAACCTCTGTGCTGTCCTCAGATTGACACTCAAGCACTCTGAAATGTTACTATTGAAGCAGTATAGCAAGCCGTTTCCAAATTACTGGTGGAGTGAATTGCGTCATGGTGTTCTTTTTCTCACAGACGGTGCCCAACTGACCCTACTGTAGTGTGCAATCGACAAAATCAAAAACAAACAACGCGCATGCGCGAAATTAAAAATATAAAATGGTTGCAAGTTACCCATCCTTCCTTCTACTATGTTAATCTTTATGTCCACCCTTGTGAAAATTAATTAAAATGAAACAAATAATTCCGTTATTATTTACTCTTTTTTCGTATTTTTCCAATGAAACATGACCCAGTGCACATGTAATTCCATTCCATGAAGTCGTTCCTTGCAGATTGACCACCAATTCTCGATTGGATTTAAAGTTTACGGACCAGTCTATAATACTTTGATTTACTTACTGCTAAGGCTTGCCAGTGTGTTCGTACAACGTGACAGTTTTCGTACGCTTCCTTGGAATAACGTCCATCGCATACAATGGCCGTAAGACAACTAATCGACAGTCGAGACAGTAGTGTCTGGGCGTGATAAAAATCTGATGCAGTTACGGATGACGCAATATTTTTCAAGGCCAAACAAATTTCATCATACACCCCGAAAACACCAATGCAAACAAGCTAATTTGGGGAAAAATACAAATCGATTACACCCTGTCACTCCAGAGGGTCTAAAAATGACCGTACGGTGGAAGAAAGGACACTAACGCGGTTGTTTTAATTAATTTGCCCAAGGGTGTAGTTTCTCTTTATTTGTAAAATGGAAGGAATGAAGTGATCAAAGGTCTGCAGAAGTTGTTTATAGTTCTTGCCGCTTCAAGTGCTTTCGTCTGTTCTTTGATAGACATAATGAACAAAAAGTAGGCGCAGTTATCAGAAGAGGAGATGATGAACTCGACATTGTATTGATGTTTCATTAAACAACTTTATGACTTAAGGATTTTTCTGTACATGACGTCATTGGATAAAAATCAAGGCAAGTCATTTATTACAGTGTCGGCGTCTTTCACACTGTCACATGAATTTTAAAAATGTGTGTATGTGTGTGTGTGTGTGTGTGTGTTTGCGTGTGTGTGTGTGTATATGTGTTTGTTTTCGATTAATTTCCTGTTTGTCTTCTAACTGAGCTCATCAAAATCACGATAACCCTTTCGTTTTTAAGCTAATCGAACTGTCAAACAGGAACTGTTCGGTTTGATCAATCGGCGCTATTTCTACGGATCACATCTCGATGTGTCTCTGATTATTTTGAACAGAATTGTTTCTTTTCTATTAATAATTATCTTATTCTCAGATAGAAACATCATATTATATATTTTATTTCCTTTCTTCATCCTTTCCTGTCTTCACTACTCTCACTTTTATTTAGCGAACGCAATAAGAGGTAATGATGACAGACAGACAGACAAGCAGAGATAGATAGATAGATAGATAGATAGATAGATAGATAGATAGATAGATAGCACTTATCGTCCTGTTCTCTGTCCTCCCCCTTGTTTTGAACAGAAGTATATGTATATTGTTTCCTGTTCAGGATTGGGTTTCCGGTTCCTTCTTAAGTTTACTCCCACACTATATTTCTAATGTCTCTGAGTGAACACTGAAATATTATTCACAAATTAAATCTTGACCTATTCATGTCTACATTTAACTGTTATCTTACCTACATAGCCCCAAGAACTTCACTTCTTGCCTTTTCTGATAATCATACGACACCACATAGTTTGCACCTCTAAATTGAGTGGCTATTGGGCCTTGTATTAGGGGCTATATAGATAGCCTTTTATTTTCGTTTTCTTAGTATGAAGAGAATTTTTTCATCAGTGAAAAGTGAACGGTAGATAGATAGATAGATAGATAGATAGATAGATAGATAGATAGATAATGAACAGACTGAGATAGATAGATAGATAGATAGATAGATAGATAGATAGATAGATAACATACTGTGATAGATAGATAGATAGATAGATAGATAGATAGATAGATAGATAGATAGATGTGAGACCGTGATAGATAGATAGATAGATAGATAGATAACATACTGTGATAGATAGATAGATAGATAGATAGATAGATAGATAGATAGATAGATAGATAGATAGATGTGAGACCGTGATAGATAGATAGATAGATAGATAGATAGATAGATAGATAGATAACATACTGTGAAAGAAAGAAAGAAAGAAAGAAACGAAGAAAAATGAAATGTATTGGTCAGTAATCTTTTATTTGAATTTTGTCCTTATAATTTTCTTCAAGAATGAAATAGTCTCTATAGACTCGAACGCATATCGTACTTTTTGTATTCATTCCCAATGCGAATGCCGATGGTTTCTTCGCAATGAGCTACAGTCCCCAAAATTGGTCAGTCTCAAAAGAATACTAGAGGGAGTGAACATTCTGTCGAACTGAGTCAAACTGACATGGATCGATAACGCACTCCTTTTCAATGAATTTCTATCGAGTTGTGACTCAGTCAAAGACAGTAAAATACTTTTACATCTTGTCTCGCTTTGAAGAAGAAAAAAAATTATTCATTGAACACGGGTGCATAGACACGGGGTGTGTTAAAATGGGATGCCAATGAATCACTCTCAGAAAATAAAAACTAAAAATCGAATATCTATCAATATGAACAGCAACGATACAGCCGTTATTTGTATAAAACAAATTCTTTGTCACAAGATCGCCCACGATAAAAAAAAAATTAAAAAAAATATATTATGAACAACGGATATTTCATTTGCTTTTATAGAATTGGAAATAAAGATAAGACGAACAGTAATTTGCGATTGATGCCATTTTGTAGATACTCTAAATTTTGGCACGGGTTCGAAATCAAATTCAGTGAGTTTGCCAAAATTCTACTTCTCACGTAGTTTTAAATCAAGGAAAACCACGAAAAAGAAATGTTGCTGATATTTAAGAGGGCCTTATAAATCGAGGGCGAAAATTAACAATTTTCCCTAAAAGTAAATTACAAGCAAAAACTTTTCCAAAGTGAACTATGAAAGATATATATATATATATATATATATATATATATATATATATATATATATATATATATATATATATATATATATATATAAACCTAAAGGACCAAGCAAACCTACCTAGTTTTCACCTAAACGGATCGTCAGGGAAGTGCCGGCATTTCCCTGACAATCCGTTTAGGTGAAACCTAGGTAGGTTTGCTCTACTTCGTGTATTGAGCACTTTACATAGTTGATTTTACTCGTTTTGGGTTTTTTTTTCTTTGGACTCTGAGCTTGAACTCTGGACGATTGTTTTCGCCTCAAATTCATGTTCTTAGTTCTTTTTCTACTGCAAGCCGAAATTCTCAAGGTTTTTCCATTCATATATATATATATATATATATATATATATATATATATATATATATATATATATATATATATGAAGAAAAAAATATATGGAAAAAAAAAATCCGAATATGCAAATATGCTGTTTTAATGTTGTTTCAATGTCGACGTCAGACGTTTCGGTCTAGTAGACCTTCTTCAGGACATAGTTATTTAAACATAATTACCATTAGACGATATTCAAGTCAACATGAAAAGACGATAGACATAAGAGTAAGACTAATCAAAACAGAATAACTGAAATTTTTAAGATCAGCGTTCCGTTTTACTAGACCGAAACGTCTGACATCAACATTAAAACAGCATATTTGCACATTCGATTTTTTTTTTGTTTTTCCATATATTTTTCTTCATACTGTCGGATCTCTATCCATATATTTATATATATATATATATATATATATATATATATATTTCAGGTCTCAATGGTTGAACCAGAAAATGAAGAAAATGACAGACATGCTACAGAAGGCGTCACTCTAAATTATAACGGAGTCAGCGGCAGTCCGTGGCTCTTTTATAACTGTATTCTGCATGTCTCATTCCATGTGTGCCGCAGAGGAAGGTCATGAAATCAAGTATGTCACTTCCTGGCAAGTTGATTGTCCACCTTAAACAAATTCAGGCCATCGGCACCTTTTTCTGCTCTGATTTTCTTTCACCACCAGCCAAATCTTGTTAAGAGAAGGTTTTGGTGAAAATGAAAGCTTCTAATCTTGAATCTGCTCGTTGGCATCGAATTCCGTCATCAATGTCATCATCATAAAGGAAGAGATCAGCAAAGAAGAAATTACATTTTTGGATACGAGTTAAAGACGACGACGACACGTATATGAAGTTTCATAGCCTAAAAATGAACGAATCATTAATTTTCCACAAGGAATGTTTATCTTTCAATATAATCTTCTTCGTTTTCAATGCACTTAATTCAGTAGTGAATAGTAATTCTATAGACTGAATGTTATACACTGAAAGATGTCATTAAAATACAATTAATCTCTAGGTGACCGGCAACAGACTTATTGGTCAACCTTCGTTTATGGGTTAATTTAAAACAAATGCAGGTGTGTATGTGTGAGTGTGTGGATTCCAGGTAGGGTGACGGTAATCAACTCAAAACAAAACAGAATTATTCAACCAAGTTTGAATTTCGAGTGAAATTTCATTTTAATATCTTTTCTTTTTTTTTTTAGACTAAATTTCATTCAATACAAGGCTCGTGAGCCAATCAAGGTTACAGTCAAAATAAATATGATGAACGAGGTATGTGATCGGGGAAACATCCACGTGGGAGTCTGTCGATTATGAGGATGAGGAAGATAGATAATAATTGACCTTTGACTTGAGGAGATTAAGAGTGTAGTGATCGGGGAAGCAACCACGTGGGAGTCTGTAGATTATGAGGATGAGGAAGATAAATAATAATTGACCTTTGACATGAAGAGATAAAGAGTGTAGTGATCGGGGAAGCATCCACGTGGGAGTCTGTTCCACAAAGTAACAATTTGTGGAGAGAAAAAACTGAATGGTACTTCCTCCTTACATGTGGAATACGGAGGCTATGAGAGTGATTAGATTCATTTCCTTCGTGTTATAAATGTAAGGAGGAAGTTCTACTCAAACAAGAACTTCTACCTTGTGTTCTGTGCTACCATAACTTTAATAATGTGACGTTTACAGTTTGCTTTTTCAGAACAAATATCTTTAAAAAGGAGAGATATTGACTTTAAAATATTCTAAAAATAAATGCCAAACACGGGAATTCAACCAGCACCTAAATAGTCTAAGGGAGGTGAGTTCCCAATTTCAAAAGATAAAGCAAGGGCAGCTGTGTGGGGAAATACACGTCTCTTTAATTGAATGAGCGCAGACAGGCTCCAATTGACTTTTCTGTCTGTCTCTGAACGATGTATGTCTTTAGCTAAGTCAGAATTCGACTATTAGATTGAACACGAATCTAAGGACAGCCTTATCGATCTTGACTCAAATACTTCATTGATTCTTCTTTGGCAAAACAAAATTACGACGAGCGCACACGACATACATATTGAACGTCTACTTTAGATTACGATCAGTCGCGCCTACGTTTAACAGCGACACTGGTAATCGAACCTGAAACCTTCACAAACATGATTTATTTTCCCCACCACCACCCACGATCAGAGAAAGCTATTTCAAGAAAGTTTTACAGGTAAGTTTCGTAATCAAAATGTATGGGAAAAAAAATCCTTCGTCACAATGAGAAAATACTAAATCTCGCCTGGCACACTTCCACAAATATTGACACCCGTTGAGAATTGAACTCATTTGTACAGTCATAATTTCTTGAGCTCGTTTGCCATCACTCGCATATAGCAGAGTATTGTTAAAGTTATTTTACTAAATTAAATTAGATGTGCAGGTTGGCTAACGGATATCGGCGCAGAAAATATAACCAGAGACCCGAGTTCAAATTCCGGGCTACTCTGAATCACCCAAGTGCACTTGGAAGTGAGATGAATCCTTCTCTTCTCTCCCTGAATATTATGCCTTTAAATTCCTTGGGGTAACATAGGGCCGCAAGGTAGGGTTGTGGTTTCTGTAACAAGGCAGTTATTTAAGTGAGTAGGTGGTTAGGCTATTGCACAACCCCCAATCTGGAGGATCAGGTTTTGAATTCAGAGCTATACCAGTTACCACTCAAGGCTATAGAACCAAGTCTGTCCTGCTATTTAGCCATAGCTGGAGGCGGAGGGTGGAGAAGAGGAGGATTCACACCTTTCCCAATGGTATTAGCACGTAAGTGAATGTAATGGATTCGACTGGAATTCGAACTCGGATCTCCGATTCCTCAAACCGAGCCGTTTTACTCCACAAAAACTGGCTTTTTATAGAAACCACAACGATATCTTGCGGCCCTATGTTACTCAAAGAATTTAAAGGCAAAATACAGAAAAATAAATATATCAGCATACAAAAACATACAGAAAATAAATATATAAAATATATATATATATATATATATATGTGTGTGTTGTGTGTGTTGGTGTTGTGTGTGTGTAAGCAAATATATGGATATGTCCATCGAAGAAAAGTACAGAAAAACAAACAAAAATCTTTTGCCATGTATTTGAATTTTATATTTTCTAATGTTTTTAGACCATCTTCAGGACATTTTCATTAAATATTTAATTAGAAAATATAAAATTCAACATGAAAGAACGATGGTCTAAAACTAGATCCAAACGTCCGACATATATATGACTTTATATATATATACAGCATAATTGCATATTTAAGATTTTTGTTTATTTTTTCTGTATTTTTCTTCATATATATATATATATATATATATATATTTGCATTTAAATTCACAGTAACATAGGGCCGCAAGATATCGTTGCGGTTTATATAAATATATTTTTTTTTTTTTGTTTTGTTTTTGAAGTAATTAGGTTCTTGACGATCAGGTTTTCAATACAGAATTATTCTTCTCTTAGACCACTTGCCACCCAAGTCTATAGAACTCGGTCTGTTTTGCTATTTACCCATAGCTTGGGAGAAAAGAAGAGGATTAATACCTTTCCCGAGGCTATTAGCACGCAAGTGAATGCGATGGATTCCACTGGAATTCGAACTCGACTCTCCAATAACTCAATCCGTGCCTCCTTGCAAAGACTGCTTGTCTTAAATGTCGTTTCTTTCATACCTCTAATGACTAACAGCATCTCTGGCGTTACACTATCTTTGTTATCTCTATTACAAAGATAGATAGATAGATGTGAGACCGTGATAGATAGATAGATAGATAGATAGATAGATAGATAGATAAAAGTGAACATTGAAGTCAACACTCAGAGGCAACAGGCTGTTTGATGCTAGATGCAACCGTTAGGCCTGACGATTCCATGTAGCATGAAACAGTCTGTCGCCTCTGAGTGTTGACTTCAATGTTCACTTTCATATTTACATACGCTCTATCTCTGATATTGAGCACTTTATCCCATAAATATAGCACACCTTAAGACTATATTTCTTCATATATATTTCTTCATATATATATATATATATATATATATATAGCAGCAGCATGGCCCGGAGTTGCCTATGCTTGATTCAAAAATCATACAGCAATCGCTATCACTTAACTTAAAATATTTTTTCCTTTCCTTGCCTTTAAAGAAGTGCCCTTTGCCGTGCTGATGTTGCTACATGCCTTACTTCTTGCATATCTCACACTGCGAATTTTTTCTAAGCTCTATACTAAACATTAAATCTGTTACGAAAAAAGAACTAAACAAAATAAACACAAAACGATCAGCTTTAAAAAAAGGACTTGTAACTGGAAAAACCGAATGAAAAAAGAATGTTAACAACAAATACTTTTTCAAAAACCCAAGCCAGTTCTGCGGAATCAGAATCAACGTTGAGCCTAAGCAAACGAATGAGCCAATTGGAGTAAAGTGCCATGCAGATTTAAATTTTTCTCACTTGTGACGAATGCAGGTATCGATTTTTTTGCATGTTAGTTAAAATTCTTGTCAGTCAGTTGTTGGCTCTCACGCTGGCCAATAGAATCTTCCTGCCTATTCGTGGCAGCCAGCTATTGGCTCTCAGTCTGGCCGGTACAAAATGGCTGCAAACTACATGAAAATTGCCATAGAACCATGAAAAAATCGATTATTTCTACTATCGATGGGAGTTTTGGGAAATGCAAAGTCGGTCTTGGCTTTCGCGCTAACTTGGAGCATGTGTATGTAAAGTTTGGTTCAAATCTGTAGAAAAAAGTTTGGTTACACACACAAATCTGCCTTTTATATATATACATTCAGGCCGGTAAATGTTATTTAATACTGTTTATTAAACAGACACACTTAAATACTTGTATCTATCCTGCCTTAAACATAAATAAAAATATAAATAAATCGGATATATATATATATATATATATATATATATATATATATATATATATTTTTTGCATCGTCGATATTTGTATATATTTTCTGTTAATGTTCCTTGTTTCGAATTTCTTCCTACTGAATTTGCAGACATTTAACTGCTATGGTTTTTCGAGAGGTTTCCAAACGTTCTTTTTTTTCTCTCAACGCGTTCGTTATTTGTCTCTGTCCAAATTATTTAAACATTTTGTTTGTCTCGCGGTTTTTAAACCAGTTTAACATTTTCCCTGGTGTTTATAACCGGAAATGGTGGTTCACTCCAGCCGCCCATCCCCCGCTTTTACTTTCCCTCTTGTCTACGTTCGGAATTATATTTCGTCTTGTTTTTTATAAACATGTTGAGTACGATCCAGTTTTATCAGATTGCCAACCCAAAGATCCATTAAGAGAAGAAATGTCCACCGGTGTGTGCAATATCAATCCTATGCGGAACAGAAGCGAAGAGCGCCATCATTCTAGAAAAGAATTGGTTTAATTATTTTATGTATTTGCATACTTAACGCTATAGACAGAGTTACAGCAAATCTTCAACACCTTCTTCCATATGCTCGCAAGCACCATTCATCTAATATAATATATCTAATATTTATCTGCCTATATTTATATACACTATTTACATTATTCGGACTAATGTCATCTTCTTTGTCGCCATATTTATCTCAACGTTTAGGTCGTTGTACACTCCGACCTTCTTCAGGTAGTTGAACTGAGCCCTTTATTTCATTCGCTGGGGTAGACTGTTCTAGTTCCACGTGCCATGTCTAATGAATGTCACTTATCAGATATGTCCTGTTAATTCCCCTCTCCAAGTTCTTCACTGCCTTAACCAGGTATTGAACTCACACTCTTTGAGTCTTGTCACTGGGTCTCACTAACATCTTTATCCACTGTGCCATGTGTCCTTGAGGACATCTGTGTATGAATTTCTGTGTATTATAAACCTAATGTCTTCAGCAATCATTTTTTGCCAGTGCTCATATAGCAATTTTTGCTGTCATAATTGCATATTTTTTACCAGAGCTCATATTGCAATTCTCTTTGTTATTGTGATTGAACTCACACTCTTTTGTGATCCTGTCTCTGAATCTATCTAACGCCTTTATCCTCTGTACCATTTGTCCTTGTAGAACAGGACCCAAAGAGTGTGAGTTCAATACCTGGTTAAGGCGGTGGAAAAGTTAGAGCGGGGAATTAACAGGAGATAACTGATAACTGACATCCATTAAAAGCATGGCACGTGGAACTAGAACAGTCTACCCCAGTGAGCGAAATGAAGAGTTCATTTCGACATTCCAACTACCTGAAGGAGGCCGGAGCGTACAACGGCCGAAACGTTGTAATAAATATGGCGACAAAGATGAGGACAATAGTCCGAATAATGTAAATAGTGTATCTAATATTTAATTCATCTAATATATATAATATTAGCATAAAAGCTACACTGAGGGCTAATTGAGTCTCAAATCCAAAATTAAAGTGACCTCTGGTCCAGCTTAGAAAACAGCAATGATAATTTTCAAGGAATGAGTTTGAATTCCTGGGTTCACTCCATGGAACTTCAAAACATCACTCTGACTCTAATTCGGAATTTAAGTAAAATTTTGGCCAAAAGACTTTGGGCCGAAACGCCGATTTAGGCCGAAACGCCGATTTGGGCCGAAATTCCAATTCAGGCCGAAATTAAGTTCTTCAAAGCACAAACTCCCTGGAGGTTTAATTGAGTTGAGTTCTTCAAATCACAAACTCTCTGGAACTTTAATTGATTTGAGTTCTTCAAATCACAAACTCTGCGGAACTTCAAACCTGACGACACGAACCACTCATTTTATTTGTGATTCTTTGGTATTTTGAAGAAATGAAAGTGATTTCTACAATTCACAATTCAAAGTTTGGGAGATATTTTAAACTGAATTTAAAACATTTTTTTTAATTCGTAAACTTTTTGTGTTACTTTAACCTAAATATAAATTTTTAAAAAACTTATAAAATCACTATTTTTTTTCAGTTATGTTAAAATTTGAATTTTTAAATGCTCCCTCTTCATCTGATAATGTTGGATTTTCAAGCACCAGATGAAGGCCAGATTTTCGGGTTCATTCTGATTCCAAAAACGTATAATATGTCTATGCAGAGCTAGTGTGGCCCGAGTTAGAAGGGTTTTAGACACACGAATGGACAGACAAAATTTGCTGTTGATTTATTTAGATAGACGCTTTACATCTCACTTCGGACGAGATCCTGGCATTTTTCCAAATGTGCGCTTTCATTCAGTTGTGTGCTGAGGCAAGCACAACCACACGTATGTCGTACATTTTCATTTCATTGTTCATAATTATCACTGTCTTTTCGCACTGTGTGAATTTCAAATTTACTGAGTATCTTTGTTGAAACGAAGTCGTTTGCACAGTTCCCGATATGTGACTGTTCCTTCTCAGTCTTATTTGCTTTATCAACAAACAACCCCTCTGTACTTTCACCTGACTAGAATAATATATGGCGTTTACGAGATCCTAGTCCAAGAATTTTCCAGTGTCACTCCCCTATACATTTAAGCTCATTTCGTAGCACTTGTAATGGCTGCTGGCTTGAAAAAGGCGGTTGCAAATAGAATCAGTGTTCTTTGAGATTTCTATGATACAGCTTTTTGAATAGTTTTCACTCTATCTGAGTTCTACAGAGCGACCAGTTTTCTTGCCAGGCAAAGGAGACAAGGAGAGATAGATGAGCAAACCTAGATAGATATATTACAATAGAGCAGCAGCAGTAACAGCAGCAGCAGTAACAGCAGCAGCAGTAGCAGCAATAGACCTGGTAACAAGGGGTCACGTGGCGTCTTGTCACGTGACGTACATGTGTTCGGAAAGCCTAGCCGATTTTCAAGTCAGACGTTCAACAGATGTTGTGGATGTATATACATTTTTTTTTCTTCGTATCTTTATTCTTTGGCAGCTTGTCTCGTTTATAAGGAATCAAGCCGAGATTTCTTTGAGAAGAAACGAAAAATACAGAGTATAAGGAAAAAAATAGTAAGAATTTTGGTATATAAGTGACCCCGACATTGCACGAAATAAGAGAGGTGGTCGTGCCCAGAATCGCTGGAGTCCATACGATGATTCAATCAACGATTCTATAATAGTTTTTTTTTTCCTCCTTTATCATAAATAATATTCCTCATGCTTAAGACAAAAAGAATATTTGCAAATATTTTCTCATCGAGAAAAGTTTCTTTTTTATTTATTAGCTTTATATCGAAATTTATATACATCTTCTACAATTACAGGCCGATAAAAACCTCAAGACTCACCCTGGCTTACGAGACTTGCTTAAAAGCCGAAAGCATAAAATATGAATATAACAACTGAAATCGGACCCAGCTCTTAATGCAATCTTAGGACTTAAAAAAAAGGACATCAGAAAAGAGATAAAACTGACATTCTTATTATTTTAAACATGACTGTTTATAATTTAAAACTAAACGTATATTTCAATAAAAATTAAAGTAGGCGCAAATATTGACAAAAATAAGTTTTAAAAAATTTGAAAAATACCAAATAAATAAATTCATTACACCCAACAACGCTAAAATCGAATCCATGAAATTCCACAAAATGCTAACTATATGTGAATGTAAAAATACTTAGTTCACTTTTACACCCCATAATTTCACAAATTCCTACTTCCGTATCTATAACTTTAAACCAACTGATTCTGCCATACTTACCAAATAAATATAAAGTTGATTCTATTAACGAATTTATTCAAATACTGTGCCCATATAATGACGACACAGCAAAAAAACACAAAAAAACATATAAACATGCTTCGCTTCCTTCCCTTAATATTAAATCAACAATTCTGCATAAAGTTCTGTTATGCGCAACTTATATACCGTTTTATTATCATCATGGTATCATTTCCACACAGACTTATGGCGTAGCTATGAGGCCACCTCTTTATCCCACTTTTTGGCTGCATGATTTTGAAAAACCTATTATATATATATATATATATATATATATATATATATATATATATATTCCTATGTTGATGATATATACATATTAATGAAAAACAAATAAATTTCTATTATTATTCAGCTAACATTTGCGCGCACACACACACACTAACGACGTAGCTATGGGATAGACTCTCGCTTCTACTACAATTACTTTTTAAATGTTTATATACGAGTAGTTCACTGAGAAAAATCAATTCTATATGCCCTATATATTGGTTATATATTCAAATAAAGGAAAAACCTAAGCAAACAAAAAAAAAGTTGTGGAAATGCATACACCTGACCAGAAGAGGATTTTGACTCGTCCAAATATATAGTGACTGGCGCCGAGAATCGTCAGTCGAACGAGTAAACAATTAAAGTTAGAAATATAGCTTATCTACTTAATCTCTATTTCAGAAAGACTAAGTCGATTTCAAGCAACATACTACTTTTTGATTGGGTTACCATCATTCAGTGCAATGAAAACATAACAGTGGCGACGAGAATTCCAATAGACACGAAATAAAATGTTTTTGTTTCCTCTCGCTTGGCATAAACAACCGGCGAATTTCAAAATTCATGGGAAAAAAATTGTGGTGTTCGTTTATATTCATAACACGACGCGAAAGTCGATAAACTTCAAGACTGTATGATATACGGCTATCAGGAAAACAAAATCTTTTTGTTCCTAGTTAAGGACTATTGGTACGAACATACTCTATGGAAGAATTGAAGATATTTATTTAGAAGTTATTACAACAAATAACAACGGAAGCGGATTGAATATCAAGAACAGATAAAAGCAATCCTGGAAAACCTAGGTACAGAAAATGCGTCAATTTCATTTTCGCCGGACTCAGTCGCTAACTCAATTACTGAATTTAATTACGTCCCAGGAGAAAACATTGCCTTTCTATCTTACATCAGAAGGTACGAGGCCATTTTCAGAGAAGAATGTCAAAGATGGTCGGATGAAAAGAAGTTATGTATTCTGTTACGAAATTTGTGCCCCGTTGAACATGAAAAATATTTGAATTTCATTTTGCCTAATACTTCAGAAAAACTGTCAATTAACGAAGCAGTGTCAATATTATCGAAAATCTTTAGTGAAAAGAATTGTCTGTTTTAGACACATTGGCAGGTCATGAAACTTCTTTAGGAAGAAAATGAAGATTTTATCACATATGCTGGTAAATTAACCCATGAGTGTGAGAAATTTAATCTGGATGAATTATCCCCAGACAGATTTAAATGTCTAATTTTCGTTAAAGGTCTGACATCAAGCAACGGTACGGAAATATGCTCCTGAATAGTTACAAAACGTGAACAAGATTCAAAATTAACAATACAGACTGTGGCGGAAGAGTGCCAAAGAATTGTCAATTTAAGGCACGATACAGCGATAATCGAGCAGTAGTACCAAAAGAAGAAATCCAGAATAAAAATCCAGCAAAACCTAACGCATGCTATGGCTGTGGTATGCTTCATCTCAAAAGGGACTCTCGATTGAAAACCAAAAAATGTGAAAAAATAGTTCACAAACGAAGTTACTGCAAGTCGCAAAGCAAACGAAATACACAAATTAACTTGCTGAAAGTAGTGCTACAAAAAAAATGAAAAGCTCAAATAATAGAAAATTCTTGAGAGTAAAAATGAATAACGCTCAGGTGAGATTTCAATTGGACACTGGTAGCGATATTACAAATATTGAGGAACAAACTTGCATTCGAATTGGCACTTGAAACTTGAGAAAAACTGACGGAGTTGCAAGAGGAATATCGAGCAGGAGATTAATTTTTCTTGGCAAAATCACTTGTAACATTGCTCTTGTGGGTAAAACTTAAGAAGCAGGTGTTTACGTATTAAAAATTTCCAACTCGAATTTACTAGGCGTCGATTGGCTAGAAATATTTGAATTATGGAATTGGCCGATTAATTTATTCTGTGGAAAGATTGATTGTTCATCAGAGAAAAAGATTACAGCTAGAGAAACACTGAGTTAACTAAAAAAATAAATTCACGAAAATTTTCTCAGAGGAGTTGGGAATCTTGTACAAAGTCAAAGGCATTTTTTTTTTTAAATTGAAAGAAAATGTGATAGCAGTGTTTAAGCCTAAAAGAAAGCTACCCTTTACTGCATTGGAGTCTATTACCACGGAACTGGACAGGTTAGGAAACCAAGGGGTCATTGAAAAAATATGTTATTCAGAATGGGCCACGCCAGATGATTATATTAGAAAGAAAAATAAGATTTATTTATGTGTAGATTTTTCAACTGGATTGAATGACTGTCTCCTATCACATGCATATTCTCTACCAATTCTAGAGAATTTGCCAAATTAAATGGTGGTATTTTTTTTTTTCAAAACTTGGCCGTTCTTAGACATATGTTCAAATCGAAGTGAATGAGAAATGGCAGAAGTTTCTGAATATTAATATGCATAAAGAAATCTACAAGTTTAAAAGATTACCCTTTGTTGTAAAAGAAGACCCAGGTCTTTTCCTATGATGTTGACTGGAGTAGACGGTGTTGTCACTTACATAGAGTGCTACGACAATACAACACCTAAAACTGATTCAGGAAGTATTTAAGAGACTACATGAATACGGTTTAAAATTCAATGAACAGAAATGTCAATTCTTTCTGGAAAAGTTTAAATATTTAGGTCCGATAAAAAAGAAGACGACCAGATCCCGCTCGAGCAAGTGCCATTAAAGGCATGCTTCTCCCAACAAATTTGGTTACCCTACGATCATTTCATGGATTAGCGAATAATCATATTTATGTGCCAAAGATGCACAGATTTCGAGCCCCTCTGAATAATTTACTTAAAAAACGTACGAAATGGAATTGTTTGTCGGAATGCCCAAAAGCTTTCGAAGGGATTAAACAATTCAGAGTTTTCGTTGACACATTACGATCCGCACCGGGATATAATATTAGCACCGGACGCGAGTGAATACGGCATAGAAGAGGAAATAGGCCATAAATTCGAAGACGGTAGAGTGAAAGCACTTGCCCACGCTTCAAGAAGTTTGACAAATGCTACAATCAAATTGAAAAGGAAACGCTTGCAATACTTTTTACTGTAAAAAAAAAATTTACAGGATGATATTAGGAGGAAAATTCATCATCGTCTATTATTTAGAATATTTGGTTCTAAGAAATGGGATTCCTACACGTACTGCAAACAGACTACACTGCTCGGCTACGATTGTGTTGATCTATGATTTCAAGATGGAATTTTTATCATCAAAACAAAATTGGAACACGCAAATGGCTTGTCTAGATTGATATCGAAATGTAAAGAAAATTATGAAGATACTGTGATTGGTTCGCTGTAATCCGAAAGCAAAATTAAAAGCCTAGTGTGTAAAACTATTAAACCCTGCCACAATAGATGATATCAAAATTCATTCCAAAAACAACTCGTTTATTCAAAAAACTATGAATGATTTTAAGTCAAAATCGAGTGAAACTAAGATGAAGCCTGCTAACAATAATACAGCATTTTCTATTTGTGATGGAGTACGCTGATAGAGTTGTAATTCCGTTATCACTACAAAAATGATTTTAAAATAATTCCACATAGAACATTTGGGAATAGTGATAGTGAAGTGATTGATTAGAAGATACGTTTATTGGTCAAGGTTTTAGAGACATCCAAAATACAGTTAGAAAATGGTTGTAATTCAGCAGCAAAATCACAACCTATAAATTATCAGACATGGCCGAGCAATGATAAATCGTGGGCAAGACTACATATGGACTTTGCCGGACCACTAAATGGTTCATATTATTTTATTGTGGTCGACAGTTTCAAAAAAATGGCTCGAGATATTAAACTGTAAACAGCCAACTACCGCAGTAACTATTAAATTCTTTCGTGAACTTTTCGCAAGGTTTGGAGTACCCCAGTTTGCTTCTAGTGAGTTTTAAAATTTCTGTAAAAGCTACGCCATTGAACATTTGACAACGCTGATTCATCATCCGGGGTCGAATGGTCAAGCGAAATGGTTTGTTGACACCTTCAAAAGGGCATTAAGAAAAGCTAACGGCTTGTAGGCTGAAGAAACTGCACTACAAGAACCTTCGAACGTGTATCGAATGACGTCAAATGCACACGTCACCAGAAGAGCTCATGGTTGCTAGGAAAGTTAAATCCATTTTTGACAAATTACTGTCAGGGTTTAAGAAAAAAGTTCGACAATTTCAAACTACCAGATCATTTAAGATAGGCGATAAAGTTTTCTTTAAAAGCTTTAAGGCCGGAAAAAAAAACTGACAGGAAGAAAAAATTATTCAGCGCTTTTGATGTACATTGTCGAAGGTGGACGATTTCGTCAAAAGGGACATATAAATCAATTGAGGTTTAGATGTGCACAGAATAAGCAACTAGTACAAATTAATTTACTGATGGACATACTTTACGATACTTTTAAAGTACCTATTCCTACAACTGAAACTACAATACAACGTCAGAGTAAACGAAAACGTAATTCGACTGAAACGTTGGAAGTGGACCCATGTCGAAAAAAGTATCGACTAAAGAAAATGCATATTTAAAAACGGCGGTTTTGTGGAGATAAACACCCCTCTCCAGAAAAGGACTTGGACTCGTCCAAATATATATAGACTGATGCCAAGAATCGTCAGTGGAAGGAGTAAAGTAGTAGAGAGTTAGAGGTCTAGCTTATCTGCTTACTACCTATTTCAGCAAGACTACGTCGTACCGAGCGATATACTACCTCTTGGCCGTTTTATCTTCATTCAATGCAATGAAAACATGAGAAAAACATTGAAGTAACATTTAAGAAAAAGGTTCAATCATACCTTATAGAGAAAGTAGGTATTGCCTCACCTTCAGGCAATGGAAGGGTGTAATTAATGAGGGTTCCTTATACGCGTATATATGGATATATAAAGTTTATTTGTGAGTAAGTGATTATAACGAAAGCAACGGGAAAATGCAACTCGGCTCTCCGATTAACAATTCCGTGTTATTATCCATCACAACACCCACACAACCAAGGTTACAGCAACTGGTATTCCCAAAGGATCACCCATTTAGGTACTGACTGGACTCGACGTTGCTTAACTTCAGTGATCGTACAGGAACCGGTGTTTCAACGTGATGTGACCGCAAGCCTCTCATATGTGATGCTTACTTCCTTCGTTACGCCTTATTCATTAACCCTCTACATTGATCGGCTCTTGCGCCTTGTATTGGGTGAAAAGTAGCATAAAATACATACACGGATATATATATATATATATATATATATAATGTATCAGTGTTTTTCAAATACTGATAAGTTTTTATATATATATATTCATATATATATATATATATATATACACACATTAATGTGATTGTATATATGTGTATATGTGCTATACATGAGTGTGTGAAAATAAAAATTTATTAGCACATACATACTAAAAATCATGTATAATTATGTAACTGTACATACACACAATCACACACACACACACACAAATATATATATATATATATATATACATAAAATATACACATATATACATATATAAACATATATATATATTTATATATATATATATACACACACACATATACACATACACACACAAACACACACACACACATATATACACGCACATACATACAGGTATGTTTGTAGGTATTTCGATTGGCAGATAGATATGTAATGCCGAAATAGATGTTCTTGTAATTTGTTTTTCTTTTTTTTTATCCTTATTTCCCCATAGACAATCAGTCTGCCTCAATCTCATGTCTCTACCCGCTTAACTGCTCCCACCCCCGCTACCATTGCCAACAGGCCAGCCATTAGAAGAGAACTTACCGTCAGAATCACCAGCGCTAACCATTGTTCACCTTTTCAAACGCAGCTTCTGCCAAAAACAACATCATTAGTAAAGCACAAAAAAAAACGCTCCATAATCGCCCTTACTCGCAATAAACTCGAGCTTCAGTATTAACCACGGCTATCGATAATGCTAACATCAGCCCAGCTAAAATATCATCATCATCATCATTATTAATAACAACACCACCATATTTGTCCCCACCCAGCAAAAAAACAATATCTCTAAGAACTTGACAACAGCATGAGAAATTTCTCCTCTAACCGATTTTTTTTTCAGCCATTAAACAACAAAAATCGTGAGGTAGCCAAAACGTGTGTGCGTCAGGTGGCATCGGAAGCGTTTAGTTTGAACTGATTTCATTCATAAAAATTTCTTTTGATTTTATTGAGGCAGCTGCAGTTTTCTTTCATGTAAACGTTTCACTCTGGCGCATGCGTACGCAACACGCATTTTGGCTATGTGTCCAAATGTGCTCAAATGTTCGCAGAAAAAAGAAAAAATTCTTCGGAACAGTCAATATCTAACTATCAAAAGAAAACGCCCTTTTTTTTTTTAAATTGTCAAAACTGACTTATTTTTAAATGGATTGTTACGTCCTTGGTATGACGATAAACTCCATCCAGCAATCAGGCCCCTGATCGGGAGCTTTTGATGAGCGTAGGAACCCAGGGTGTTAGTAGCATCTGTTACGGTCCTAGTTAAGGGCAAATAGTGATCACTTCAACTGGGTTCAAAGCATGAAAATATAAAATACACTAGAAAAAATTACCAAAAATACATTTTTGGAAGAAAAGGAAATTTCCAAAACTCACAAGAAGATAAAATTACGGCATTAAATGACCCAGAAGGAGTCGATGTGCCGTTAACCAAAAAAAAATCGATTTTTAATTGTAAATTCAAAAGAAAACCCGTAACTTTTTCTATCGTTCTTTTAAGAAAAAGAAAAATAATTCTCAAATACAAAAAAAAAAAAGAAAATTGTTAATTTTCTTTCTTTCTGTGTACTGTGTCCTTTCAACACGTAGGCGATCGTAGCTCTCCACCTCCCTCTATCCCTTGCAGCTCTCTGCCACGTTCTGGCATCCACTTGCTTAAGGCCGCTAGGTATTTCATGCGTTGACATACAAATAGAGCTTGGAGTATATGGCTTTCCTTGTATATATTTTGATGGTAAGACGTACAGAGGGAAACTATGATTAAAATACCTAACGGCATTGGATAAATAAATAGATGACAGACCAAGATCTGAGAGGGTAGTAAAGAAACAGCCATTATTTTGAGCTACAAGAAATCAGAAGTTGGAGAGGAGCAAAAATCCCCCGCGGCCAAATCAAGATATTTCTTCTTCTAATGGTTGTCACCTTTTTCGGTCATAATTCAGCTAAAAACTACGTGTCACGCTGCCAACTTACTGATCGATTGTCGTTCAAAAAGAAACCTCCAAACACACAGCTTTTTTTTCCCACGGGGACTGCTACTTTGTGAAACAGGTAGCCACGTGGATGCTTTCCGGGACACGACAGTCTTAAGCTTTTCAAATCAACAATCTAGCGTTATCTACACCTCCTTATATCCCCATAATCTTCAGTTCCTATCCACACCTCTTAAATTCATGTCACACACCTCATTCACCAGAACCATTGTAACAGTAACCCTCTATCTGGAGCGACTCTCAAGCCTTGAAACTGGGTGAACTCTATTTATTATTATTATTATTATTATGTGCTCGCTCTGTGATATCCTCGACTACAAATTAGCCTTTGAAGTCTGTAACTGATTATTATTAATAGTCGTCGCGTAGTTGTATGACATCAATAAACATGGCGTGTAACCTTAACATCTTCAAAAGAAGCGCAAACTCTAAAGTTAAGACGAAAGAAAAAAAGATTAACAGAAATCGTGTAGACAAAACGACAATAACAAAAAGAAAAGTAATTAAAGTCCGACTACCTACATCAGAGATGTTCCGCTTGTTGCTTATGGCGGGGTACCCCACCAAACAATAATAATAATAATAATAATAATAAAGAAACCGTTGACGCCATTGCCTCTCTCGCCCTATTGCGGGCTGCTGTTTCTATCTAAGGTGGTTACGACCCGTTGCAAAAAGGTTTGGCTACAATAACTCAGAGAGGGTGTTGATCATCTGAGGCTAGGTCTCAAGCGATAGACACATAGATAAAATGGGTGTCTGCCAAAAACAAAGCATTGCACCTGAGTATCGTAAGACATTGCAAGGAAGTTCGATACCGCTGGGAGCCATCTATTTCGAACTTGTACCAGACTAGAATTACTTCAATGGATATCTCGTTAAAAACAATACAACCTTGTCCATCAGACAATTTTGATAGAGAACCTATGAACACTCAGTCACAAATACAGTCAACCTTCAAATATATATATATATATATATATATATATATATATATATATATATATATATACAAGTATAGGATTGGTGTATACGGAATAAATTCAATAACCAACAATTACTATTCTTAAAAGAGAGCTCAATATTAGTAGAGCAAATATAATTATTTATTCGAAAATTATAGCATAAATATGTTATAAAATCACTACAAAAATAGCCATTTTGTTTCATCACTTCTGGTGTTTTATCAAGTGATGGTGTTGAATAACCCTTTATTCTACATTCAACATCATCACTTGATAAGACACCAGAAGTATTGAAACAAAATGGCTATTTTTGTAGTGATTTTATAACATATTTATGCTATAATTTTTTAATAAATAATTTTATATATATATATATATATATATATATGAATGGGTATATTTCGGCAGCATATTTTCATTAAGACTGGTTTCGTTAAATAATTTAGACACGTTCTGTCTACTTATTTTCGATAGGATCCTTATATATCCCTGAATAAGCTTTCTTGTGCGGTTGTTTAAGACCAGAGGAAAACGCCGTGTTGGCCCATACTGTATTATTCCGATTACTTTCGACATAGCATAATGTCATCATCAGGGTATTGTTAAATACAGAGTAAGTATTTAGAACGTGTCTAAATTATTTAACGAAACCTGTCTTTACACACACACACACACACACACACACACACACACATATATATATATATATATATATATATATATATATATATATGTGTGTGTGTATATATATTTATATAAGACAAAAGAGCATTTAATGTAATAAAGTACAGGGTTGGTACACATGGAATAAAATTCCAATAAAAAAAAAAACACTATTCTTAAAAGAGTGCTCTATACTGAGTAGAACTAATAATATTTATTCAAATTTATAGCATATGTATAAGATTACTGCAAAAGTTGCAACTTTGTTCCGACACAGCTGGTGTCTAATCAAGTGATGAACACTTGATAAGACACCAGAAGTGTTGAAACAAAATTGAAACCTTATAGTAATCTTACAACATGCATATGTTATAAATTTGAATATATATATATATATATATATATATATATATATATATATATTATTATTATTATTATTATTATTATTATTATATTACGATTATAATAAAAATACGTTGAAATCGCTGCTAAAAGCTTTTATGTTTCAATGCTATGATTGTACTTCTTCAGACGATGGTAAGTAACTGGTGATTAAATGATTTTTATGGAAATTTAAAAACAAAGTGTTACCTCTTTTTTGAAGGTTAAGGGGGGGATCAGAATTAAAAATAGATTTGTGGGTATCTCTTAATTAACCAATTAAATGTTAGACCTACGCTAAATAGAAAAAGCTCAGAGTGTGGAGGTGGATGAGTTATTTTTTCATGTCACAATATATCGGAACATAGGCCATCATTATAATATTATATATATAATATATATATATATATATATATATATATATATATATATGAACATAGAAGTCAACATTTAGAAGCGACAGTCTGTTTCATGCTAGATGCAATCGTCAGGCCACCGATTGCATCTTGCATGAAACAGACTGTCGCCTCTAAGTTCACTTTTATATTTACACACGCTCTATCTCTGATATTGAGCACTTT
Organism: Acanthosepion pharaonis; assembly: GCA_903632075.3. Taxonomy (NCBI): domain Eukaryota; kingdom Metazoa; phylum Mollusca; class Cephalopoda; order Sepiida; family Sepiidae; genus Acanthosepion; species Acanthosepion pharaonis. The sequence continues at coordinate 3,075,549 of CAHIKZ030004545.1, forward strand.
ATCTCATAAATATAGCACATCTTAAAACTATATTTCTTCATATATATATATATATATATATATGTGTGTGTGTGTGTGTGTGTGTGTGTGTGTGTGTGTGGCTCTTGAGTGCTTCCATCTGCGACAGTTGCCTTGTATTGGATGGCAGTTCCATATCTCAGATACAGAAGTATTAAAGAAAACTTGACTACCAAGTATTGAATCCATTGTTATGAAAAGTTGTCTTCAATGGGTTGGTCATGTCGTTCGAATGGATGACTGCAAATTTTTTTTTACGGTGAAATGAGGAAAGGCAAAAGAAATGCATCAAAACCTAAGAAAAGATTTAAGGACTTTGTAAAATGTTGCCTGTGGCAATCTAGCATATCAGTAGATCAATGGGAGACAATGGCACTGGATAGAAGTCAGTGGCGCAAACTGATGGTATAGTATCCTTTGAATATAGACCTGTTCAGTATGCCGCTTTCAAACGATCAGTTCGTCAGGATGAACAAGGTCCAGAACCATGTCCACAATGTCACGACGTCAACTGTGACATATGCGGAAAACTGTGTCGCATTTGCGGGTTTCAAAAGTCATCTGCACAAATATATTCAACCTGCAATTCCGCTAAATAACATTCATGTGAACCAAAACGATCGAAAATGTTCAGTCTTTGGTAAGACTTTCCGCAGTTTGGCGGGTTTGAAAATTCACCTACGTATTGCATACAGCTTTAAATAGTGTGGGGAGGGGAGGAGACAACATAAAAACTGAAGAGAGGGTCACAATCGAAACCTAGACGGCAACCATCATATATATGTCAGTCTGTTTATTTCTTTATTGTATTTTTCCAATTTTTCGAATAAGGTCTTGAGTATGGTGCTCGAAATTGTGGATAAACTGTCTTAAATTGATATTTTGTTATTGTTTTCTTCAAGTACTTTAGATCATCGCAGTTATTTTCAAGAACCAATGCGGTATCTGTGTTATACTTAGAAATCCTTTGTCAATATTTTGGTATTCTTTGGAAAGCTGGAGGTTTGAAATGCATCTACGGTAACATCATGTGTAACGTTCGTAATATTCAACACCTTATTCTAAAATTGGAAAAATACAAAATAAAATTTAAACAGACAGGCTTTATCGGTTCTATTTCATAAGACTTGTTTGAATAAATACTTGCTGCCTAAATATATATATATATATATATATATATATATATATATATATATATATATATATATATATATATATATATATATTCCATCGCAAGATGGAAGTATGAATAACACACACACTCTTAAACCTCCAACATACATTTTTTTACTTTTCTGCTTTAGCTTTGACCTTTTTTGATTGGTCAAACAGGACAAACAAACACTTTTAAAAAATAAATGCTAAAGAACTGTGGATTCTTAATCTGACTATTCTTTAGCATTTATTTTTTTTTAAAGCATAATATTTTTAAAGAGCATAATATTTTAATATTATTATTTAAAAAATATTTTACATCGCGACACGGAAATTTCTGTTTCGGAACTTTAAATTTGTTCCATTATCAAGCGATGTTGGGTAGATTTTATGAAAATGATTTACCTTTGAAAAGAGAACGGTATTTTATTGAAGATTTAAGAAGTAAGATGAGAAGCAAATTCAAAATTTTATGGGCATGTCTTGTTTGACTAATAAAAAGACAGGTCAAAGCTAGAGCAGAAAAGTGAAAAAAAAATGCAGATTGGAGGTTTAGGAGTGTGTGCGTTATTCATACTTCCATGTCGCGATGTAAAAGATTTTTTTTAAATAATAATGTTAAAATATTATTCTCTACGAACACTTTTTAAAAAAAATAAATGCTAAAGATCTATGGATTCTTAATCTGACTGTTCTTTCTTTTTATTTGGAGATATATATTTTAAACAATAAAATATATTAAAAAATTAAAATCTTCAGACACACTGGGTTGTATATTAATATTCTTTCGTTTTTATTATTATTTCATTTAGATTCCTCGACTAGTTTCGGCCAACATGGCCACCGTTACGCGTAAAATTGCCGTACTCACGACGCTAACCGAGCAAGCTCGAAATTCCTACCATATATATATATATATATATATATATATATACATCTCTCTCTCTCTCTCTCTCTCTCTATATATATATATATATATATATATATATAATATCGCAGATTCAATGCTGGTGTTAATAAAATAATGCTCGATGTAATATAAGAGAGCTATAAATTACTGATTATTAAATATTTTTTTTTTTCTTCACCGGAAGCACGACTGAGGATTTCATACATAACTCATGAAACTCCGAGTCGTTTTACTGGCGAGGAAAAATATGTATATTTAATATATTCAGGGTTTATCAAAACTACTTTTACAGACTTTGGGAGTGAGTTCCTCGTCCCAAAACAAGGACAAACATAAACATATGTCCGCAAATCCTTCATTTTTGAGTTTTTAAGTTTAAAGTTTACGGTAGACACTGTTAAATGCACAATCCAAGATACAATCCAAAAATACATTTACAAACTTTGGGGGAGGGGGTTCCTGGCACCAGAACAAGGTAAAATGTCTATATAAACATATGTCAAAAGGGCCAACGTTGTATCTTAACATAGCAACTCATAACAAATGTCCTCCGCTTACTTTTACACACGCATGCATCCGTCAGATCATTGACTGGCGGATCCTTTCAAATACTCCCTTACGGCGCCGAATGGTATCGTAACCCCCAAGACACGTTGATGAAGCGTCTCTGCATTATTAATGTCTGCTGCATAAACTGTTATTTTAGTGGCCCCACGATATGAATATCCTGACATTCTTAAACGGAACACTTCTCAATTACTAACTCACTACTACACACGTTAAACGTTGAAGACAGACTAACCACAAATGTACACGAATAACAAATGTAACCTAGTCTGCATAGCAGATAATGGCCCCACAGATAAAAATCCAAGGTCGGCGAACGTGCAGGTCATGGAAATGGTCCTCTCCTACATATCCATCTTTTATGGTAGGTGTCAGCTAGTATATCGCCAACAATGTGTCTTAAATGGCCTGGAGCCTTATCACGCATGAAGCACATGGATCTTCGTATTAGCTGAGGTACATACTCTAGCAGGTTTTGGGATGTTTGCGAAATAAAGTCACTGGAGACAGTTTCTGTGAGACGTGCTGGGAGAACATATGGACCTACCAGACAGTCACTTACAACTCCCGTTTACACATTAAACGTAAACTGATGCTGATGTCTAGCCTGCATTGTACTATGGGGATTCCGGTCCGCCCACAGACGTTGGTTGTGTAAATTTGTTATTCCATGTCTTCTAAATGTTGCCTCATCAATAAACAAAAACTGAAGAGACAAACAATGAACTAAGTTCTCCCGTGGTAAGTGATCAGAGAAAGAAAGACCCTGCACACTTTACAAATGATACGAATACAGAAGCCGTTCTTGAAGTACCCTCCATACGGTACTATGAGATTTACATCATGCTAGGGCTACTTGATGTGTGATGATACCTGGATCGTCGCCGATAGCTTGCAGAATGGGTTCTTCGTGGTCAGGTGTATGTGCGGATCTCGGTCTTCGTCGGTCCATAGTTTCTAGTGCCACGGATCCTGTCTCAGCAACGCGGCGATAAAAAGCAACAAAGGTTGGATGACTAGGCTGCCTTCGGTTTGGAAACGCAGTAATTAACAGCCGTGCAGCCTCGCGTCCATTACCATTAGCCCGGCTGTATGTAAAATCATATCTGACTGCTCACGATATGAATATCCTGACATTCTTAAATGGAACACTTCTCAATTAACTCACGACTACACACGTTAAACGTTGAAGACAGACTAACCACAAATGTACACGAATGACAAATGTAACCTAGTCTACATAGCAACCCGGCGCCATTTCCGTAAACTTAATAACTTAAAAACGAAGGATTTGTGGACATATGTTTGTCTTGGTGTGAGGAACCGGCCCAAAAGTTTTAAAAGTATCTTGATACACCATATATATATATATATATATATATATATATATATATATATATATATATATATATATATATATATATATAAGGTTGTTCATTTACTATTGCAGTTTCGCACATCTGGTTCCTTAATTGGTATGATTTTATTTATTTATATATTTCATTTATTTATTTCTTATATTTTCTTCGGTTCAAAATTTTGGTTTTTGAAATAAAGTTTGGTAGGTTTACCTTATACGATTTTATTTCGTTTTTAAGTGCTGGTGTGGTAGCGTCGTAGGAATTTGTTTTCGTTTCTGAATTCGAAAACGAGCCTTGTTTACGAATATTTGTTTAAGGTTTTATCTTGTTCTGGAGAGGTGATTATTGCTATTTTCCACCTTTTTTCCCTGTATATTTTTGAATCAGGAGCGTCTAGTTATTCTTTTTTTTTTTTTTTTTTTTACTGCAATTGGAGATCCTTCCTTCCTTCCTTCCTTCCTGCATTCCTACAGTTGCTGTCTTTCGTGACGTAAATTGACGTAAATCTCTTAAACCATAACCTGTGAATAACATCTTAGCCTGGCGCTTTCCAGAAGACTATACCTAACGCAAAGTATATACACTGATGTTTATATTATGTTCGTTTTCTTTTCTTGAAGATCCTATTTTACATTTGCGAATCAATTCGTTTTTCAAATATATCTTTTCCTCCATTTCTGTAACCGCATCAAAAAAAAAATGCTCACTTTCATTTGTTCGTGAGGAGGGGAATTTTTTTTACTACTTTGGAGCGGGGCGTTGTTTCTGTTGCTTCTCCGTTTTATTCGTCCACTTTATTCATCTGTAGAATATATCCTTGTTATTGTATACCCTTTCAGTTTAGGATAAGCTCTTCGCCAGGGTACCTAGACTTTATTATCTTAAGCGCAGTACTAGACGGGCAGCGAGGATTCGCCAATATACAGTGGAGTCGGCTAGATGAAACCGCAAGTTTCTTTTCTCGCATTTCTCGCTTGTGGAACTCACTTTCGGCTCCATATTTTTCAGCCAATTTTAATCTTCAAAAATTTAAATGCAACGTCAATCGCTGTCTACTGTCTTCCTAATTACTCTTCTTTTGTTCTGACTCCTTACTAATATTTCTGTTTTCTAATTCTTCTACACACTGTAACTCCTTATGTTTCAATGGCTTTACTGCCTTTCAAAACCTCACTACGGATACAGAAATCAGTTAATTAACGTTCGTTACACAAATATTAGTATGGGAAGTTTTAACTTATATTAAACTTTGTAACTGTAATCACAAAAGTATACAGGTGTAGGCTTTAAGAAAGCTTTATTCAACTGAGAATACAAGGTTTGCGTATAGTGTCCTTTTATAGTCCCAGTAAACAGAAATAGGTCTCTCGAAGAAAAGAGTAACAAAACAAGGGGAGACTACTCTTGATAATTCATAACAGTAACCATTAGGTATGTTTTAGGATTTTTTTTTTTTGTTTTTTTTTGCTAAGTTGTTTATCTATTCTAAGAAATACGTTTACATCAAAAGTAAATCATTACCCATAATTTAGTAGATTGACGCCAAGGCTTCATCAGCGGCAATAAGAAAAGAGAAGCGATTGTGAAAGTGTTCCAGCATGAAAGCGCCAGCAGCAACAGAGTCAGCAGCAACAGAGTCAGCAGCAGGCAGGCAAGCAAAGCGTTAGGTTTAAGGCTCCAAGTCTTAGATTACACGAGAAAATAACCTAGTGGATTAAAACATTACTTCGTGAATTTAGTGAAATAGTAATTGCGGTTTCAGTCCCTAGTTCCTTTAGTACAGACAGACTTAGCTTCGATCAATAAAGGAACAGTACTAAGTAAGAATAAGATGAGATATCCCTTGTCACGGTTTGCAGTACAAGAACAACTAGATTCAGTTCAAAATTCCCTGAATACTATCCTTCTCGACAGACACCTGAAGAAGACCGAAGAACACATCGGCTGAAACGTGATAATAAAAACAAAGATAAGAACATTAATTTGAATACGTAGTGGACAATAATAATTATTATTACTATTAACTGTAAGAATTATTCTATCAATTTCTTATGGAAAATGTTCTGAAGGTCAAAGTTAAAATTCTTAAGTCGGTTTTAGAATTTATTAATCAAACTTAAAATTCTGAAATCAAAGTTAAAATTTCTTAAGTCAGCCTTAGAATTTATTAAGCTAAGTTAAAAAGTTCTGAAATCAAAGCTAAAATTAAGTCACTCTTAGAATTTCTTAATCTAAGTTAAAAATTTCAAATTTGAAATCAAAGTTAGAATTTCTTAAGTCAGCCTTAGAATTTATTAATCTAAGTTCTGAAATCAAAGCTAAAATTTCTTAAGTCGGTCTTAGAATCAAAGTTAAAAAATTTTAAATCAAAGTTAAAATTTCTTAAGTCACTCTTAGAATTTCGTAATCTAAGTTTAAAATTTCAAATTTGAAATCAAAGTTAAAATTTCTTAAGTCACTCTTAGAATTTCGTAATCTAAGTTTAAAATTTCAAATTTGAAATCAAAGTTAAAATTTCTTAAGTCGGTCTTAAAATTTATAAATCTTAAGTTCTGAAGGGAAATTTAAAAGATTTATAAAGAAAGTCCGATTTTGGATTGAATTGCTATTAACTTTGCTATCGATATTTTTTATCAGCATTTTTTCACTAATATCATTGGATTTATTTCATCTTGCAGTTATCTATTCCAGTTTCATGTTCGTGATTTAATTAATTTCACTTTCAATTTGCTGTTCATGTTTAATCGCCTTCATTTTCGCTTCCCCCTTGTGTTCTTTTTACAATGTTTGACTTATTTTTGGATATTTCATCGATTCATCTTGCAGCTGCCATAAACCCCAAATAATACATTAATACTTATTTTATAATTCCTAATATCTAAGTACATTTTCATATCATCATAAGAATATTACTTATATATGTAAATAATGAAAAAACCTTCTACAGACATGCAAATTCTCAACAATACGGTGGAGTAATGGATAGCAGCTCGGATTGAGGAATCGGAGAGCCGAGTTCGAATTCCAGTCGAATCCATTACATCCACTTACGTGCTAATGCCCTTGGGAAATGTATGAATCGTCTTCTTCTCCCTCCAGCTATGGGTAAATAGCAGGACAGACTGGGTTCTATAACCTTGGATGGCAACTGGTCTATCGCAAAAAGAAATGGCAAGCTATTACGGGAAAAATCTGCCTCGTCAGTCATGCATCGAAAGATTCATGATCGTCTAAGCGTGTATCACGCATGGCATATAACTGACAGAGTATTAAAAAGTTAACAAACAATTCAATATTTTTACCACCTGTTCCATGAAGTAAGACTTTAAGATTGACCTTTTCTCAGACAGAAGCTATGATCTGGTATTGAATTGAGAGTATTCATGGCACATATCCTAAATCAATCATAAAATTTCAGAATGTGGTATTGATATTAGACCCTTCAAATACCTCGTTGTATCTATCAATATAATACATTTGATTAAGAAAATTGAACACGGAATAAACTGCATTAGGAATAGTTTCACCCAACACCGCAAATTGCTATAACACAAAAATATTAACCTTTGAACTCGTGTCATGTTTTTAAATAGCCTCCCCAAATTTAAACTCTCATATGTATGTCCTGCATGGAGCCAAACGCACTCAGAAATATCTAAACTGTCAACTATATACAACAGTTTTCTCAGATCAATGATTAAAATGGCTTCAAGCAAATGAACCCTGTAGAACAGCCCTTCATCAGATCTCATCGACTGGCAATACAGAATCGCATTTAAAAATTTACCATATGCTCAAAATCACAGCACTTGAAGACTTCCAGAAGCAGCAAAAACTAAAAAGGATAGCACATTGTTGTGTCGGAAACCTACCACCCCTCTTGAATATGAACTTGTCTGCGTCTGTGAACAAAGACTTTAAATAGTGGCATGTCAGTTGACATGGGGAAGATAGATAGACAGAGAAGTTCTTAGCTGAGCTAGTTATTGACTACTCAGGCGATTTCTGTACCTTTTTACCAACCTATTAAAACCCTTTTTATTGTTACGTGTTATTTGGCGTTTGTCTCTACTAACCCCAAATCAACATCATAACACACATGTAACTAGGAGTGAAAATAATATAATATATTGAAAACGTTGTCTTTCCATACTGACTTAAACGAAATTTTATGAAGGAAACTCCAGTCAGCATTAGAAAGAGCGATAACAATTAGTGTATTGCGGGAATCTATTTTTCTGAAAAAATGCATTAAAAGAAAAAATTTTATGTCAGCCGATGCTAACGCTTCAGTCAACAAATGTTTCCTTATAAGAAAACGCCTAATCATGCCATTAATATTAGCATTCTAGATCTTTTCACGGGAATAAATTGATTTTCACTTTTAAAAAATTTCAATTGTTTTGTTCATGTCTCAGCGCCCATCCTTCTTTGACATCTTTGTATTTCACGTATCCTCTTCGCAAAAGATTTTAATTTGCTTCTACATATATAGAATGGTCCGGTTATATTTTATTGTTCGTTTGTGTATATTGCAGTTCTATTTGTTTCAGTTATTAACGTTCCCGGTTCATCTTCCTCATGGAAGAGAAAGATTAACTATTTGGGTGGGGGCGTCCGGAAAGGTTTTCGTTGTAAAATGTCAATGGTAAGAAAACTTTCTTGTTACCTTTGTTAAGCTTATCCTTTATTTGATTGAAACCTACTTAAAAGTCGGTTCCTCCTGTTACAGTTTTTTGTGTATACTATGTAACTAGTGAGTTAGCCCAAATGACTTGACTCATTTTATAGTCCACCAATAGAAGGTTAACCAATCAGAAGACGTAGAACATTCAATCCGTCGTGTATAAAGGCGGCCATTTTGGTGACTCTACCCGAATGTCCAGTCCAGCTTGTCAGGCGAAGAGGAACAGAAGGAAGAACTATGCTCTGCTACTTTTACCAAAATATCCACTGCTAACCTGAACAACGCTTTCCTACTGTCTTCGAAATATTCACTGCTAACCTCTGGATTCTATACTCGAAGACGACCGTCATGATGTATAACACCTCCTCGGGGCTATAATTGGAACGTTTTTAAGCCAAGACGTAGGTGATCATGGCTCTCCACATACCCAATTTCTTTATTATCTGTGGACTGACATAGATCCTTGGGAAAGATATGAAGAGTTGTTTTCTTTTGTTTTATCTACGGATTGAAGTCAGAATTTTTTTTTTCTTAGATTTGCTGCCATCAAAGCTTTAAGAGCGCAGTCTGCCCTGCTATTTAACACATGGGAATTTGTGCGAAAGACAATGAAATAGATTAGCCCAAGATTTGAACTCGGCTTGTCAATCCCATCGATAACTGTTACACTATTCTTCCGTTACAATACCCGTAATGACACCAGTATTTTTTTAAAAAATCAATTCACCCCAAGCAAGGTTATAATGCCACTAATACACAAAGGGCTACTCGGAGGGAAAGGGAATGAGAAGACTTTAAAAGGAACTGGAAACCCAATCCTAATCAGGAAACAAGAGATACCACAATTCAAAAGACGGGGGAGGAGTGTGAACCGGACAGTAGATGAACTTTTCTTATTGCGTTTATTCGTTCATAAATAATGCTGATGTCGCTAATCAGATAAAGCTGTTTTAATGTCGAAAATATAGTTTTTGGTGCTGTGGATAATATCAGGTTTGTCATTTCGGGACATTCTCCATACTTCAGCTGTTTTATAAGACCCACGTAAATTGCCCATCATCATATGTGTGTAAGGGATGGAAAAAGCAAAAAACGTAGGGGTCTCTCTCTCTCTCACACACACACACACACACACACACACACACACACACATATATATATATATATATATATATATATATATATATATATATATATCATGTCATCCCATAAGTTCTGTCCGAATTTTAACTTTTTGTTAAAATTAACGAAATTTAAACAGTATTTTATAATGTCCAATGAAGCTGAACATTATTTTTAAGTTTAGATGCATTTAAACTGATCAAATTCTATTTCAGAGAACAATAAAATTAAATTTTGTTTGATTAAAACCTTGCTAACATGGAAGTACCCAAGAATCATTTGAGGCACATAATGCTTTATGAGTTCAAGAAAGGAAACTCAGCAGCCGAAGCGGCTAGAAACATTCACTCAGTTTATGGAGAGGAATGTGTGAATGAAAGAACTTGCAGAAGATGGTTTTGCAAAATTCAGAGGTGGAAATTTCATCCTTGAAGATGAAGATCGAACCGGACATCCAGTTGAGTTTGATGAAAAGCTTCTTGAAGCAGCCCTTGAAGAAAATCCTGCTTTATCAGTTGAGGAATTAGCAGTGGTTCTCAGTTCAAACCATACAACTGTCCATCGTCATCTTCAACAACTTGGAAAAGTTCCTCAACTTGGAAAAGTTCCTAAACGTGGAAAATAGGTGACTCATGAATTGTCAGAAAACAACCTCAAATCCCGAGTTGACATCTGCTCTTCTCTCCATTCTTGTCAACTTGTTTCACCTTTTTTGGATAGACTTGTGACTGGCCACGAAAAATGGATCTTTTATCGAAATGTTAAGCGTCGTAGACAGTGGCTTGGTAAAGGGGAAGGACCCCAGCCACAGCTGAGAAGGGAACTTCATGGGCAAAAGGTTCTTCTTTCAATCTGGTGGGCCAAGGAATAATACACTTTGAATTCTTACCACCTAATGCAACAATTAATGCTCAAATATACTGTCAGCATTTAGAGCGTTTGAACCAAACTTTGAGGAAAAAAAGACCTGCTCTAGTGAATCAAAAAGGGGTAATGTTTCATCAGGGCAATGCGCGACCCCACACAGCAAGAATCACGTCACAAAAGATCGAAGAACCTGGTTGCGAGAAAATTCCTCGTCCACCTTATTCTTCCGATATTGCTCCTTCAGACTACCATTTGTTTCGTAGCTTACAGAATCATTTGGGAGAAACAGCTTTTGTAACACAGGAAAAGATTAAAACTGACATTTGTGAGTTCTTCGAATCAAAGCCAAAAGAATTTTACAGTAATGGAATTAGTAAGCTTGTTAATAGATGGAAGAAAGTCATAGAAAATCAGGGAAAATACATTGTTGATTGAATCTGTAATTAAATGTAACATTTGGTCATTTGTTTTCTTTATTCAAAATTCGGACAGAACTTATGGGATGACCTGATATATATATATATATATATATATATATATATATATATATATATATATATATATATATATATTAGTGAATATACATAATATCGAATGTCGATAGAATTTTATTACAGTTCTTTCAAATATAATTGTCAGAACATATTTGCTCCTGAAGGTTGCAAGAACTGCATGAAACTCTGAAAATTATATTCACTAATATATACTTATTATAGCTCTGCTTCAGTTAAATCATACATTTTAGATGCATCAAAGATGGTCTTCAGTGATGCATTGTTCTCATCGCCGATTTCGAGTTTTGCATCATATCGGCTTCAACAAGAACCCCGACCTGATTCTAGACGAGTCAGGCCGCCTCCTTGAAAGGGTCGTGCTACGCACCACGACGTTGCAAAAAACAGTAATCATAATAATCTAGCAAGGCCGGACTTCGACCGTTCTTATTGACATATGTCAGTCAGCGTCAGCCAATGAAAACAGGGCTTTTCACGTTCCTCTACTATATAGTGTTGTCTTTTTATTTCATCCGGTTTAGATTTGATCTACTACTTCCGGAATCCATAACGAGGTGAGCTGGTATCTTTATTGCATTGTTTAAGCCCATGTTTTACATATCAAATACTAATCCCATAGCGATACTAAATCTTTAAGTAAACCTACACGTGTACCCAACCCAAATCTATCCTATACTAGCACTCTCTAAAAAGAAATTAGCTATTCTATCAGGTCAATCTGTAACGCTTACCTTATACTCTTATTCAAACAAAATCACACACAAAAAAATCGCCTGCATGTAAGTTCCCGCATCCACACATAAATGTAATTATGCGCACACACATGTATTGACACACGTACATAACTATTATCCCCATTTACTTTAATTTACGAAACCATTCACTACAAATTAACTCATACTAATTTATCGAGATTTCCTTCCCGTTTTGTCATTTACCGACTAAAATAATTCGATGACCTAATAACAATAAATAAATAATTATGGTATCTATTCAATTAAGTAACCTATATACATATTGTAACCTAGGGAAGGTCACTGAATAAAATAATTAAATGAAGGTTGGTAATGAACGATAATACTTAGGACAAGAACAACACATATAAGATTCGCCAGAAGAAGTAGTCAACTGATAGAAGTGAGTCAAGTGAATTCCACAATGAATCTCCAACTGCAGACCAACATAGAGTATTTATTACAGTTTTTATGTACGTGGGCACATACCCATTATCGTCCGTAGGTACGCTACAAATATATATATATATAAATATATATATATATATATATATATATATATATATATATATATATATAAACCAAAAAGAATGGCGTAAGTCCGAGTTAAAACATATCTTCAAAATAGAATCACATCTTAAAGGAGTAAACAGGAATTACACAGAGAATAGTTTTCACAGAGAGCATCCTACATACCGTCAGCAACCTTAAACTTAAAGCTACTAGGCATACAAAGTACTACAGTATTACAACATAATTAAAAAACTGCAGTAACTACAAAATTACCCAGAAGATTGAGTCCATCTTCATTCTTTACTTATCATCTCGTTGATAAAGGACACAGGCGTGTCCGAAAATTCCGACTTTAAATTCTTCCTCTTCGGGCTTTGGTTTAAGCAAAACGTTTCTGTGCCTCCCTTGACAGGGTAAAACGTCATTAGATGCGACGTGCTTGTCCTTGTTTTGGTGTGAGGAACCTGCCCCCAAATATTGTAAAAGTATCTTTGATACACCCTGTATATACATACATATTCATACATACATATATATATATATATATATATGTGTGTGTGTGTGTGTATGTGTGTGTGTGTGTTTGTAGGGACACATTTTAAATGCAATCGTTTATATTATAAAAATGACAGTTACATAATTTATATACAAGAGTTCAATATATTATCTAAGTTTTTGTTATTTCCTACGCGTAACTGATATCACTTTTGCTGACGGTGGACCCCCTCATAATGCCAAAAGCAGATGCAGTGGAAGCATTGCTTCACCATCCAAAGATCCATCGTTGAAGCCTAAATGAAATTCCGACAACATTTTGGGAAACGACAAGCAGCATCCTCGAAAGGTAATTCCTGCGTTCTTTTACAGAACTTCCGTGAGACAGGCAATGCCTACCGTATCTAAAATAAAAGAGCGAGATCGTGCATGTTCTCTTCGTAGGGATGCCTATCTCAGGGATGGAATATTCAAATCTTAGATAATATGTTGAACTCTTTTATATCAGTTATGTAATAAATATATTTGGTAATCTGTCATTTTCATCATCCAAGAGACTTGCGTTTAAAATTTGTCCTATCATTCTGGGACACCATCTGTGTGTGTGTGTATATGTGTGTACATATATATATATATATATATATATATATATATATATATATATATATATACATAAAAGAGAGAGAGAGAGATAGATAATTACGAGAAACATTCTTTTAGTATGTAGATGTATTTGAGTGGGCATCCACTGTTTATTTGCAAACAGTAAAAAGTAACGTTTAAAATGTGTCCCATCATTATAGTACACCATAGATAGATAGATAGATAGACAGACAGACAGACAGACAGACAGACTTGAAAATCTGCCTTTCATCTGGTTCTTGATTAACCAACATTGGAATTTGTGTCCGGATGAGAAGGGAACAGTTAAAAATTCAAATTTTAAAATAACTGAAAAAATTTGTGATTTTTAAAAGTTAAAAGTTTGTTAATTAAGGAAACCAATGTTATTTCTTCAACATGCCAAAGCAGCAAAGAGTTAACATGAGAAATTACGTGACCTCAGATTTCGAAGTTCTGCAGAGTTCGTAATTTGAAGAACTTAACTTAATTGAAGTCCCTCGGAGTTTGTGCTTTTAAGAATTCAATTTTAGGCCTGAATTGGAATTTCAACCCAGATCAGTCTTTTGGTCGGAATTGGACTTATAGCCCGAATAAAAGTTAATGTGAGGTTTTGAAGTTCCATGGAGTGAATTGAGGAATTCAAAGTAATTTCTTCAATCAATCATATTTTCTAAGTTGGAACAGAAGACCCTTTAGTTTTGGGCCGGGGGATCACTTAGCCCGCTGCATGAGCTAGCTTTAAAAGTCTGCACTCTTAAGATGGCTTTTTTTAATTCGATATGTTTCTGTATTTATTGTTTATTTAAACATGTACTGTTAAAAACAATAGGCATTTTGATTTTATTACATTAAATGCTCTTTTGTCTTATATATATATATATATATATATATATATGTGTGTGTGTGTGTGTGTGTGTGTGTGTGTGTGTGTGTGTGTGTGTGTGTGTGTGTGTGTGTGTAAAAATATATAGAAAATAAGAAAGAACTTGTTAGGTAAATAATCCAAAGTTCTTTAGTATTTTTGTTATTATTTTTAAAAAATAGTACTCGATACAAAAGTGGAGCATAAATATAATTATTTATTTAAAAATATGATTCCATCTTCAAGCGAAATTTTTTTTTTAAATTTCGCTTGAAGATGGAACAAAGCTTAGTACTTTAATTCAATTTAATTCAAATAATTATATTGAAGTTTTTGGCTCTTGTTTTGAAACATGAGAACTCTTATGTAGCATTGGAATCATATTTTTAAATAAATTATATATATATATATATATATATATATATATATATATATATATATAATTATTTATTTAAAAAAATTATATATATATATATATATATTTCACAAATTTTATTTTCTCTGATGACTCATGTGAGTCGAAAGCTTAGGACAACATGACGTAAGTTTTGACCAATTTATCCACACACAACAAGCACACTTCTGATCAGATATTTGTATATTAGAAAAATTGTTATATAAAATAGAAAGAAAAATTTATTATTTTCAACAACGCATGTTAAAAATACATTTTTATGAAACATAATTTTACATTCATCTTCTAATTGTCGTGTCCCTTCAGTACGTTGGCGATCATGGCTCTTCGTGTTCTCTTTGCTCTTTTTAGCTCTTAATTAATTTTCTCTTTTTTTATCTTCTTAATCTTGCTTTGCCTTCCATTTACTCGCTATGGCGGTCATGCGTTGTTTTCCTTTGTCCCTCTTGTCCTCAATCCTTCGTGTGAGTGTCAGATTTTCCAAGCCTTCTTTCCTCATTATGTTCCCCTCAGATTTCAACTGTTTCTTCCTTATGTACAAGTACAAGGGTTCTTTTTGTTTCCATTTTTTTAAACTTCGTCGTTTTTCACATATTCAGTTTATGGTATTCTCAGCATCCTCCTGTAGAACCACATTTCTTTTGCTTCAAGTCTTTTTTTCCTCTGTAAGGAGACTGTCCATCATTCACTGCCATATAGGAGGACTGATGATACATAACGGTTTAAAAAAAAAACCTTACTGGCAGAAGACTGCAGTATTACTGTACACCGCGCGGATCGGATCGGACTCTCTACTCTCGGAAATTGTCTGCGAGATTAGCTTGCTAGACACGTTGCCGATTTTACCTTTTGGACACAGAGAAAGGATCAAGAGATTTGAACATTGACTGCTACTTTCGGCGAAAATAACTCGCTAAGAAGACCCCAGCTCTTTACCATACGTGCCATGACACCCACCTGCTGACTCTGTTGTAGGTTCCGGGAAAGGAAAAACAAGAATTTAAAAAATAAGTTTCGAGACACGCCTCAGACTTGTTCGTCTGTTGTCAGTTTGCTGCTTAAAAGATGTTTCTACGACACACATATATATATATATATATATATATATATATATATATATATATATATATATATATATATATATTATAAACATAGGTGGAGCAAACCGCTCAAACTGATAACAGACCTCTTTATCTGTCCATATATTTATTTATTTTCTACATTTCTTTGGAGTCATTTTGTTTTTGTTTATTTTTTTTTTCTTCTCAGCCATTTTTATATTCCTTTCCCATTTCTTCTTCGTCTCCTTCTTCATCTGTCTTCTTCTTGTTCTTTTTTTTTTATTCCAGTTTTTATTTTATTTTATTTTTTGTTGTTGTCTTTGCTTTCCTCTATACCTATCTAACCTACCTACCAACCCTCTCTTCCTCCGTTTCTTTGCGCATCTTTATGCTGGGCCCACCCTTGCTCTTTCCCGCCTTCTCAGTTACGCTTTCCCGCGCAGATGTACGCACCCTTTCGTAAATTCAGCATTTTGTCTTTCTCGTACAGTTACTTCTCACCCACAGAATTCTGATTATTTTTTACATCTGTTCACACTAAAACCGGGTTTCCTTTAACTTTCGAGCAAATGTGCACTAATTCTACCTTAATCTGGCACAAGGAGACGAAAGTTGAGTAACAGTAAGTACGGAATTCTCTTCAGCAATAATGGTTTGTTAGTTTAGCTTGTTAACTATTTCTCACCAGCGTTGTACCTAGTTATTGGTACATACTAAGTTTAGCTTAATCTAACAAAAGGCTACAAGTTTGCAGTATATATTTAGGATTATAAGTATATATGTAATTGTTTCCAAGACTAGCTGATTAACAAGTTTCTTCACGACTTGTTATCCATGCGTATCCTGCGTTGTTTTCCTATTCGCTGACGCCATTGTTTATCGGCGTTTTTAGACATCCTCTATCTCTCTTTCTTTCTCTTTCTCTTTAATTCTCAATCTGTTTGTCTGCCTGTCTGGCTCTTTTTATTTCTCTCTTTCTCTTCTCTCTGCATATATATAATGTGTTTATATATATATATATATATATATATATATATACATATAAT